>CAJNOI010000371.1:27858-60931 GCA_905250115.1 Adineta steineri | reverse complement strand
TGCTTCAGGGTGCTGAGTAATACTGTTCTGTTCTGGGAATGCTGCTTGAGGGTGCGGAGTAATATTGTCCCGTTCTGGGAATACTGCTTGAGGGTTCTGAGTAATACTGATTTGTTCGGGGAATACTGCTTCAGGGTGCTGAGTAATATTGCTCTGTTCTGGGAATACTGCTTGAGGGTTCTGAGTAATATTATTCTGTTCTCGGAATACTGCTTGAAGGTTCTGAGTAATATTATTCTGTTCTCGGAATACTACTTCCTGATCGCTGTTAATTAAATAAGTACTGGTCGCATTTAGTATTGAAGGTGTCAGATTGCCTAATTGTAAAAGTTCGAAAGGGTTTGACGAAGAGTTGGGCACTTTCACATAGACACATAATAGTGCTCGGAAAAATGTGAACGCTAAAATGTTGGCATATCAAGAACAACGATTTGGAGCTAGCACTTCGTGGAGCTCACTTTTCTTGACCGATGAAATTGCACCAAGCGCCTTCCTGCTCTTGTGGCTATCAGTGAAATTACAGTCAGGTACGTCTTTCTCTCGAGGGTGTGAATGAAATTTCACCCAGCGGATTTCTGCGTTTGGGAGTATCAGTCAAATTCCACCCAAACCCGTCTTCCTCTCGAGGATGTGGGTGAAATTCCACGCAACACCTTTCTGTTTTTATAGGTATCAAAGTTGTTCCGCCCAGCGCCTTCCGGCTCTTGTGGGTATCAGAGAAATTCCACCCAACCCCGTCTTGCTCTCACTGGTGTGGGTGAAACTCCACCCAAGGCCATTTTTGTCTCGAGGGTGTGGATGAAGTTTTATCCATACGCTTTTATTGTCTTGTGGTGTGTCAGTGAGATTCAACTTAAAGTCTGCCTTCGCCTAAAGGTGTTGGTGAAATTTCACCCAAGTCGATCATGCTCACTTCTCATAAGCATGCGAACGCTTCATTAATCTCGCTGGGACATTGGGAAGCATTGTGCAAATTTAGGTGATGTTATTTTTTATGGGAGTACCTGGGTGAATTTTCACTGAAGCCTCTTCCGTCACCTTTCGATAGGCGTGTCCACATCCTGTTGGTTTTCCATGGGACTTCGGCAAGATTCGTGGAAAATTTGGTGATCGTAGGTATTACAGATATTGAGTGGATAGCGAACAGGGAGACAAACACTCTGCTTTATATATACAGATAGAGGAATTAAAGTGTACTGCACATCCGCATATAGGTCTGAAAAGATGCGGAACTTTAGTTTTTTCTATCTTGCGTGGATCGCGTTTGTTTCATCCAGAAAAATTTCTGAACTATTCCAGTCCCGCTAGTTCCACTACGGAAAATGTTTGAAAGGATCCTAATAGTGCGACGAGTTATGACTCTTGGGACTCAGAACTGCTGCGCAGATCTCCACGTATATGGTATTACCCAGACTTTTTTAAATCTTGGTGTGTTAATTAGTTTTCACAATAAAACTCAGCTTGTATCAGTGTAAAACAGTAAAGGAGAAAAGAAGCAAAGAATATCTTTTGTTCAAATGGGGTGAGTGACGTTTTTTCAAAGAAAAATTCAGCTTATAATTTGAAAATGTAATTTTGTGAGGAATTCAATTAATTCTAGAAAATTGAAAAAAATTACATACATGAGATTCGTACAAAGTTATTGTAGAACTAAGGTGGAATCTTGTATTTATGAATAAGATTTATTGGAAAGAGTTCCGTCTAACCAAATAATATTGTTAAATAATACTATACTTTACGTAGTAACTAATTGAGCTGCATTCTTGTCGTTAAAAAATATTCAAATGTTTATGGAAAATAAAAACTGGCTTCTCTCAAGGATGCACTAATGTTAAACGCAATTTAGAAAAAAGAAAAAAGAAAATGCGAAGAAAGTAGGTATAATATGAAAATTAAAAAAGTCAAAAATCATTGAAGGGCATCTCTTCATAGATTAGGTGATTCTGGATGGAGCACAATGCAGGTAGCACAAAAAAGGAGAATATAAAAATGATGCTCATGGCAGTCATTAATTAAAAATCAAGAGGACAACTTTGACTTCAAGATGATTTGTATAACTTTGATTTGCTTATGAAACCACACCAAATCGGTGAAGTCAACATCTTTTTCAAGGAACTAAGTCGAGTAATACAAAATTTCATTCAAAGATATTTTTTTTATCGAGAAATTGTATAAAAAAAATTAGAAAGTTTTTTTATTTTTAATCTATGATATTAAAGAAGTAACGCTCGTTCAAGGACTTGCTTAGCTCTTTCTCGTAGAAATGCATCCTCTTTACATTTACTGAAAAAACAATTGAAAATCTTGCTCTTCTTTGTTGTTCATTACTCTTAGCACATACTCGCATCCTACTCAGAGATAAACGCAGATCAAAACATGGGTGAAATAGGTATTTACGTTCACATTAACTGTAATAAAAGCTAATAATTATGTCTCAGTTGTCTCAAATTAACTTTTTTCTTTTTGTTGGTATCTATTGACGAACTTTGTTTGTCATTGTTTTAATCAGAAAATGTTACTCCATTCTTTTCTGTTTTTTTTAATAATATTTTCTAACTTTTAATCACATCAAACGGTTTTTCCTTGAAAGAAAAATGGTATTCAACTGGTTACCCTTAGTTTTCTCAAACAATTTACTTCATTTTGCCTTAGTGTTTCATAATAACTATATAGATATTTGTTTATATGGAAGTAGTGGATACATTCTTAGTGTTCTGGTAATAAAAAGTAGAAAGATGCTATTAACTGAAAACTAAATATAAATCAATGGAACTGTTATTCGTTTTAGATGATTCAAGGCATTTATTTTCTTCGATATATTCTTCATATTATTTGATTTTGTTCAACACATTTTGTCGTAAGAATACGCCTCAGATATTACGTACTAACCATTACCGAAGAAAAAGAAAAGAAAAGCTGTTCTTCATTTTTTCTTAAGTTAATAAAGTAAATGTTGCTAAAAATACATTTCTTATTTCACAAGTGTTATTTCTATGGAGAATAACATATTTGAAAAAAAAATTTCTTTTCCATTCTTAACAAAAGTAGATGAAACAGACGGAATACCGTCTTCTTATAATCTCCAATTTTTTTATCAATTGAATAAACTAAAAAACTGAAACATTGAGGAATGTTTCGATTTCTCTTATGTGTTTTAGTATATTTACATCATTTTAATACCATGAAAGACGATTATTTCTTCGAGAAAATAAAATATAAAACATCGTATAATAAGTTTGTAAATCTACTATCTCTTCATTTTTATTTTAAATATTATAGAAAAATAGACCTTGAAATTCTGCATCTTCTCATATATTTCTTTTTTTTCATGAGCTATTCTGTTTGGGAGGTATTCGAGTGTCATACAGGTTTTCACTGTTTTTAGTTATAACTATTTTTTCGCAGTCTCAATTTCGACGACAAGGTTAATAACGTAGATCAACGCAAGCTTTGACGCTCTACAAAGCTGTATATTTCTTAGGGCTTCTCTCTGAAGTTATATTATATTAAATCAGTCCAACAGACATTGTTCATTTATATCATGATCATTTTTAAATATTTGTAAGAAGTTTTTCAGCCGAAAACTGTCTTATCACAAAAAAGCCCTTACTACTAAAAACTGCGCTGCCTCACACTCTACAAATTTTTATACTTGTTCTAACAAAATTTATATTGCCCAATGGTTCGTTTCGGAGTGTTGTCCAGCTAATAAGAATCCTAGATTTTACTTCGGTTACAGCTTCCGAGCAAACTGAATACCATATTTCAAATCAGCTCAAAAAACTATATTATATAGCATAGATTTCTAAGAAAATATTTCTTTACGCAAAACATCTCTCGGACAGCCACAGCCAAAAACTTAAAAAAATGTTTATGAGTGCAGTTCCTTTGGAGCTGAAATGTGAAACTTACACATGTCTTTAAAAACATTATTCCCTAACTGACATCTTTATTAATAAAAATGATGATTGCTAAAACTTTTCAGTAGTTTATATGACTTCTGATGGTATTTTAAAAGCAAAAGATCTTTGTCGAACAGTAAAGTAACAGTCTATTTTCAAAATCTCTTTTGGAATGTTTTTCTTGCCAAACTGTAATAAAATTGTAATCAAGAAAACCATATCTGCACTGAAACATGAAAGGAAAAGTTCATGACGTATAACTAGCAAAGAAAGGAATAATAAGAACGTCGATATAATCATCTAGATAACAAGAGGAAATTCTTATAATCGCATTTAAAGAAACGACAGAATAGAGTTAATATGGTGACCCGACAGTTGAGCCCCAGATATATAGAAGATAATAGAGAACACAGAAAATTCGTATGTGATTTATTAGATGAATTTTAAAGTGAAGCACACAGTTATGCGAAATCTTTCGAGGGTACTAATAGTCAGCTAGCATAGCCTTCTTTGGTTCAGTCAGTCAGTCACCTTTAGTAAAACAAATAACTTTTCGAAATCTATTTCGTTTATTTATGTAATCGACACAATTGCTTGTGTTGTATGCTCATCTGTTATTATTATTACAAAACGTCAGTTGTAAAATCCTCCACAATATTCAAACCCTCCCTAGTATCTTCTTTTCATATGATGACAAGAGAATTTTTTTTTAAAACAGCACGCGCTCTGCTTAATTTTTGATATTAATGTTATGATGGGTGTGGGTGTGGGTGTGGGTGTGGTGTGAGGATGTGGGTGTCGATAGATAGGTAAACAGAAGAGATATCTACACTCATACCCTCAAGATGGTTGTTAGTACAAATATTAGCAAACCTATTATATAAATCTAAGCTTGTGTTTTTCTTTTTTTTAATACGCTTTTCTTATAGTTATGATACTGTCAACATGAATAGAATTCAGAACATTAGAATAGTGACACCTTTGTTAGTTCCCATAATTATTATTAATGGCATAAAATGATTTTACAAATACTTTTTATTTGAGAAGCATGATATTTGTTCAAGTACTATATGACATCAAATTTCATCGTCTATCGTTATCTTTTTGAGATGAAAGAAAAAAGAGGCAGAAAGCTTTAGATTATTTTATAAAAATTTTATGCACGAATAATCATTTTCATGTTAAAAAAAGACACGTGACTCTCAAGGATCCGTCAGAATTTAGTTTTCCATTTATATCAAACTTCAGAAAAAAAAATTTCTACAAATCTTTTAGAGAATCAAACTATGAAAATACGATTGATTTTCGGTAATTGTAAATGAGAATGTTTTAGATAAGAACTTATTTGATATTACACGATGTAGAGAAGTAAAGTGTCATTTTATTCTTATGAATTTACAAATCCATTAGTAATTGTATTCCATGCATGAGACAATCTAGATAATCTATAGAAAATCATTTCAGCAAAAAAAATACTCATAAGTTTTTTTTTATCGCGTCGACATTTTTTTTAATTGGTTCTTTAATGAAAAATAATAATAGAAATAGAGTGCTAGCTTCGATAATGACGGGTAATTATTTTATCTATATATAACTAGTAATAAAAAAAAATTTTCTTTTTATCTAACACAATACTTGAATTATCATTTTAAAAGCAGAGAAACTGTAAAACGTCGTGAAGATGAGATCCACTGCTGATGATGATATCAATTCCTACTATACAAGAATTACTGTTCTTTTATATACTATAGTTGGTTCTATACTCACAATCATAGGTAGTATAGGTGCCATTTTGTGCTGTATTGTGTTTGCTCGAAAAACAATGCGCAGAAATCCAAGATCTATTTATTTCATCGCATATAATGTTGCCAATTTCTTCGACATAATACTGACTTTATTGCCACTAGTTTTAGCGTATATAACTGGGTTTGATCTCACATTGTATACGTCATCTTCTTGCAAAATAATGTTTTATCTTAATTTCGCATGTCCTGTTTTATCACGATATTATCTTATTTTGGCTTCGATCGATCGAACTCTGATTACATCTAGCAATGCATTGACAAGACAACGAAGCAATCATCGTTATGCCTACTGGTCTATTACTGGAGTGACAGTTATTAGCATATTATTTTGTAGTCATTTGCTTGTAGGTACTAATATTTATCAAATTTATCCAGGCTTCTATTTATGTTACTATCAACCAGGTAGCTATAAAGCATTTACTGTCTACAGTAACTTTGTTATCATTGGTATCATTCCGTGGGTTCTTTTGAGTGTGTTTGCTATATTGACATTGAAAAATCTTCATCGAATACGCATCCAACCGGTAAATACTGTTCCAATTACAACAAACACTCATCGATCAAAAGATCGTCAGCTGGCTATCATGCTTCTATCTGAAATATTTATCTTTATTATCTTCAATTCGGCAACGCCTATTTTTGACATATACAGGCAGATTACAGAATATCAAACTAAAACAGTTAAACAAACCGCTATTGAAACATTTCTTTTATATGCATTTTATCTTTCAACTTTTATAACTCCAGTTACCAGTTTCTACATAAACTTAATTGTATCAAAAACTTTTCGTCAGAAAACAATTGAAGTATTCTGTACACGGCATCAACATCGACATCAGTCAAATAATGATACTCAAAATCAAAATCCTATAGCAAATGCCATTGTCAAACGTGCAACTATTCATTAGAAAAACCATCTTGAGAGTAAAGATACGAAGAGCTTCGGACTTTGTTGTAATCTTATTTTCCATTAATTTTCAAATAAAAGCCTTCTAATAATAAATACGTAAATTATATTGAATAAGTCTATTCATTCATCATTAAATGTCATATATGACAGTCAATGACTCTTTTAATACCGATCGTATATTTGAATCAAATTAAAATGTTCAGTACAAATATTAACAAATCTATTATATAAATCTAATCGTGTGTTTTTCTTTTTTGTAATACGCTTTTTGTTATAGTTGTGATACTGTCAACATAAATAGAATTCAGAATATAAGAACAGTGGCATCTTTGTTAATTCTCATAATTATTATTAATGACATAAAACGATATTACACATACTTTTTATTTGAGAAGCCTAATATTTGTTCAAGGACGATATGACATCAAATTTCATAGTCTATCTTTGTCTCTATGAGATGAAAGAACAGAACGGCAAAAAGCTATATATTATTTTATAAAAAATTTATGCACGATTAATCATTTTCATCTCAGAGATGTATGAATTAGTTATTCTATATTTGTCTTTTTCATTTGTAGGGTGTGAGTGTAGATATAGATCAAGAGAATATAGACATTCGTATCCACAGTCACCCACCTAAACTCACACCCACATCCACATCCTTGGCTTTTTTTATTGACTTTTTCTTAATTAAAGAATGTTTCGAGGGTAAAGAAGATACCAAGAGCTTTGGACTTTGCTGTAATCTTATTTTTCATTGATTCATAAATAGAGGCCTTGTAATAATAAATAAGTAGCTTATATTGAATAAATCTATTCATTCATCATTAAATGTCATATATGACAGTAAATGACTTTTTTAATACTGATACTATATTTAAATCAAATTAAAACGTTAGTATCGTTTATTAATAAAATCTTCTGTTCTAAATAAATTCATTTTTGATGAATATATGATGACAGTTTAAGGATTAATGATGCTTGGCGTGATACTATGATTTTGAAATCGTTTCATATAATATCTTTTTTACCGCGTACTACATGTAATTAATATTGAAATATTGTCTCACTATTATTCATACAAACTTTAGAGAAATATCGATTATTTGCTATATGTTTAATTGAATTTTAGTCTATTTTAACATCATACAGACATTCTTTATTGAGAAGTCTAATAAAGTTTAGACGAATAAAATCGCATATAAACACGCTCGGAAATATGATTACGCCTCAATGCACCAAATGTTTTTCAGGAACTTGTTGTGACGCACATCATCTTTTTTCTGAGTAGGTTTAGATGCGTCGTAAAAGTGTCTTTAACCGCTAATAATAGAGTATACTTTTACATGGAATATTAAATTATTTTTAGAATGGGTGCAAGCGCAAGTTTTTCTTTCATATAAAATATGGATTACTTTAAGCTCATTAGATACCATATATTTATTAAAGAATTTATTTTTTATATCATTAGAGACATTAACGCATTTTAAACAGTATTTATTTAAATCATGCTTAACAATATTGCATTTGTACTCAATTTGATTACACTTATTATTAGTATATTTGCATGTTTGATTTCATTTATTATCTTTATTCATATCATCTATTATCTCTCTCATAATCGTATGAAACCAGAAGATAGAGTAACTATTATTCAGTGTGCAAACATTTATCCACTTATCTTCTGTTTTACGGGAATATTAGTTGCATTTAGTATTCAATCAGTACTAGGAGATTTGTATAAAAAGGAGTCAAGCGCATCATCATGGTGTATTTCCACGGCATTTATGTTTCCTGTTTTTTGCACTACGTTATACTGGGGTTTTGTCAATCAGGTAATCATGAATTAAAATATATTATCAATTTAACAAATATTTCTCTTTAGGCTATATTTCGTCTTTGTCGAATTGTGTATTCAACTCATAGGTGGCTTCAACATTTTTGGTTATATATTATTATACCTCCCATTGAATTTATTTTAAGTTGTGCATTGTTGTGTCCACTCCTTTTCTGGCATCATATTGTTTATTTACCACAAGAATACTATTGTTATGTACCATACACAAATATTCTTGGCATTCTTTGGGTAATATTAAATGCTTATGGAAATCCTTTTTTATTATTACTGGTTATCTATTTACGCATTACAATATTTCTTCGTCGACAACCTATTAATCAAACACGTGTAGTTAAAAAACGACAAGAACGAGATTTACTTGTGATACGACGTATTTTTATAGCTGTCGGTCTACTATTAACTCTTGGGATGCCATCTGTAATTCTCTTAGTAATGTACCTAATCACAGGTGAAAAGAGTCCTCTTTTTTTCCGTATTGAATGGCTTTCGGTTAGTGTATCGATGATAGGATTAAGTGTCGTGTTAGTTTTTTTTACCCCACAATTAAAAAGTATTATTTTGAAAAAATATCAACGTAATCAAGTAACACCTCCGGATGGTCCATTAGCAGGCTCAGTTCAAATAAGATATATTACAACCACGCGTTAAATAACTATATAACAATATAAACTGTATTTTTGTTGTGTCGTATATTTTAATGTTGATGATTTAATTAGTTTTTTTTTCATATCGTATCGGTGTTGTGGAAAAAATAAATCTCTTCTTGTTTTAAGTATGCTTACAAGCAAAAGCTCACTATATCAAAAATAAATCGAAATTGAGGGTATAGGTGGATGTGAGAAAGAGTGTTTCAAACATCTATACACACACACATACTCTAATTGGATGAAGTTGAAACAACGCTGCGTAACAAGGGGTGTGGATCACATTAAGACTTGAATACCATCTACACACACCTACACCCATACCCTTCATGCATTGTAAATGAGTCTTCTATTATATCGTTTAAAAAAAGTTAATTGTTCGAAATATTCTCAGTAGTAGTTTTCCGGTCAATATATCGTCGACAAGTGACTTTATTTGATTGTTTTTCGATCTTTTATGGTAGAATTATATCCATATAATCGTAACCATTCAATTTCTTCTCGCACTTTAATTTTTCCATGCCAAGGATTCTTATATAAAACATGTTCTTCATTTGGAAGCAGTAATAACTTGACTGGTATTCCAAGAAAACGAAATGCTCTCTCTAACATTAAACTTTGGCTAAAAGGTACTCGTATGTCAATGTCGCCAGCAACGATATGTGTCGGTGTACGAACTTGATCAAAATAATAAATAGGTGATTGACTCTGGTATGTTTCTGGTATTTCCCATGGAAAACCTCCAAATAGCTCACCAATATAAATAGGCATATCTGTCATACCCCAAAAAGAAACTTGTTCGATCGAACCAGCACCAGATAGAGCAGCATTAAAACGATTCGTTTGAGTAATAATCCAATTGGTAAGAATCCCACCGTAACTGTATCCACCAATTGTCAATTTAGTTTTATCAACAATGCCATCGCTTATGAGATGATCAATGCCTGAAAGAATATCTTTTTGTGGACGTATCAATGCTTGATATCGTATTTCATCAGTAAATTGATCACCATAACCAGTTGAACCACGATAGTTCAGTTCAAATACTAGCCAACCTTATGCTGCAGCCATTGGAGCCCAATTGTACCAATCACCTAGAAAACAATTCAAACTTGCACTACCCGGACCACCATGAATAAGAACAAGTAGAGGTAAATTTTTCTGTTGAAATTTTCTAGGTGGATAATGTAAAATTCCTTCAATTGTTTGATTATCTTCATTATTTTCCCATCGATAAACTTGACATTCAGGAAGATTAATTTGATCATACTCATTATTTTCGTTAGTAATCGGTACGGCTGATTTTAATTGATTAATATCTGTTATAAAATACGCTTCTTCTGCTTTTGTAAACGATGTAAAAACAAAAGCAATCGAATTGACTAATGTTGTTGATGATGATATCAATGGATATGATCCATTCCATCCATTATGTAAAATTGATTTATTTTTAGGAGTTATTTGAGAATAGATTTGAACAGTAATTCCCAATTGACCAAGAATATAAACACCTCCATCTGATTTTATTGTATAACTAATAACATTTCCTTGAAAATCAGCAACCCAACGTTCAATTGAACCGTTTATTAAATCGATGGAATACAGTCGTTGTTGTGTCAAATTGGCTCTTTCATTCATTGAACCAGTAGGAACAGTTACGAAGAGAACTTTTTTTTTGTCCAATGATAATTGTAGATTTTGTTTTAAAGGAGAATCATTTGTTAATTTAATAATTGAAGAAACATTTTTTAAATCCATCGAATATATTTGAAGAATATCTATATTATCCACAATATACGACCTAGTACTAAAAATCAATTTTTCTTCAATTGAACTATATAAAAGTTCACCAATTAGAAAAGGAACATTAGCAATATCTGTTATTAACATTGTATCAATATTAATATGACGAATTATACAAGTTGGATTTAATGGATATTGAATAATATCATTCCATTTTAAATTATCTGTTGAATTTAAATTAATTGTAGCATAATAAAGAGATGAATCGTCTTGTGACCAAGTTATAGCTATAGGAATATCATTTCCAAGAGAAATTGATTTTATTTCATCGTTTTCAATTGAATATAAATAAATATTTTGTTCAACATTTAAATCAGTTTTCGATAAATATCGAAACTTTAAATTATTTACTGCAGAATTATTTTTCAATAAGAAGAAAAACCATTTTCCACTTGGTGACCATGTATATTTAATATCTGCAAATAATTTATTTGTAATCAATTTTTTTTGACGTTCAATAGTTTGATATAACCATAAATTACTTTCGAATGAATTCGAATTCCATAATGGACGTCGAGTATTAATAAGTAAATATTCACCATTTGGTGATAAACTTAATGAATCAAAATTTGTATAATTAAAAAAACTATCTAATGTTAAATTTGATTTTGTTTTAACCGTACAAAATAAAATTGATAATGAAAATAAAATTAAAAATAAATTCATTCTAATTATATTCTTCTAACAATTCGTGTTCTTAATTGTAAAGACAAGTACAGATGTAATAGATGTCGAAGTAACTAAATTCTTACGTTAATGAATTGTTTGTTTCTATATTATAATAATCAAATGTTAATATTCGTTGTAAAAGCAGCACATCCAAACGCAAAAACTGTTCGTTTATCATCTCGATCTTCTTTGTAAGTAGAATATTTATATTAATACTGAAAGATAAGATCTATTTGTTTTACATACCTGTAAAAAGTGTTCGTAAGATTTTTTATCGAGTTAGATTGTGAAATTATTGACAAGTGCAAATTTACTTCTCATCTTTAGCAAAGCCGTATATTCTAGATATATTTTTATTCAATTGAAAATTCCTTCTACAATAGTCATCTGATATAACATATCTTGAGGGTGTGGGTGTGGACAATCTCTCCTCATTCACCCACACCCACCCGTTCATATGAAACGATCAGACTAAAAAAGTAACCGAAATATATTATATTTTTATATTTTCTCGCACAAATACGATATGTTTTACAAATCAGTACATCGTTTCTGTTCACTTTGAATTCATTCAAATCAACTATTACTCGTATGACTTTATTGGATTTGTCATATTAATATTGCATTGATATTAATGATTTCTCAGTTCTTGTTTATTTTCAATAAAATACGAACAATTAGTAATTACATTTTATTAATAATCTTGATATGTTTCAAGGTCTTGTAGAGACGATCAATATGAATGTAAAAAGTCAGAAAAATGCAATTATTTATTTAAGGACAATGCATCTAAACAATATCGACAATATTTCAAATTAGACGTTCAATCATCCGAAATACTCAGAAGCGTCGCTGGACTATGATTAACCATCGTTGGAAGGTCATGAGACACTCGTTTCGGAATGCTTTCGAGACCAATGTAAACAAGATGAATGTAATCTAGAAATAAAGAACAAAAAACTCGACTTTAGTTTTAGACAAAAAAACAAACATACCGCTGTGTACGTAAATAGGAGATTGAAGCCAAGTCTACCGAGAAACAAGATCATTAGTTGTTGATTGATAGTTAACGGACCTTGATTAGTTGTCAAGAATCCGTAGAGAGGAAAAATTGACTCGATATAATTGGGAAGCAAGTAGACAATGACTTGAAGGAGAGACAATCGAACAAACTGCATATTTCGTTTGAACAGTTGCTGTGCAGTCTGTGCATTTGGCATGATCGTTTGTTGTGTTTCAATATGAATCGAAATATTTGTTGCTATTGGATGAATCTGACGATTAACCCGGGAATGTAGATTGAACACAGTCAAAACACTAAATACACTGATAACAACCATTGTTCCCATTGAAATAACAATACTTTCAATTGAGACAAAAAATGCATAATTAGAACCCAATGGTGCTGTACAATCAAGTGCAGTAGGTTGATACCCAATAGGTGCATGCAAACTAAATATTGCCCAGAAGATTACACCAGTCATAATCAACCATTGAGAGAGGCGAATTGAGCTCTGCTGACGAAGTCTAGCGCTAGATGAAGTGATCATCCATCGATCGATTGAAACCAAACAAAGAAAATATCGAGCAAGATTAAAACTCAATTCAAAGCCATATGCACGAAACTTGCAAAGACTAGAAATGTATTGAAAAACATTGTTACCAGTTGAAGTGATAATTATACGAGAAAGACACACTAAATCAAGCAGAATAAGATGAGTGAGAGAGAGACAAATAAAATACCACGAACAAACATTTTTTCGTAGGTCACGTCGTCCAAATATCAGAATATTGGCTACGTTGCCAAAATTACCAAGAACAAGAATAATTGGTTCTTCATATCGAATAATTTGTACCTGAATTTGACTAATTTGCTTCAAAACTGAGAGATCTATTCTCGATTTTAATACACAATGAGAGTTCTTTCTTCTATCATGTACGTACGTTCATAAATAGTCATCTGATGATGATCATCGAAGAAGAAGATGTTGACTTGACAGCATTTTCTTCTTTTATGAAAAACGTATTAACTACTTGGTGAGAAAATCTGTAAGGGACATAATAATGAATTATTAATGAATAGAAGAATGTTTGACGAACATCTCTTTCTGTTTATGATCGGATAATTAGATGAAGTAACATAAAAATATCCGGCTCATATAGAAAGATTCTGTGATAGACAAACCACTACATAACCCTGATGAAACGTAATGATAGATAATATTGTTTGACAAATTTATTTTAAAATATTCATGAAAAAATAAAGAAAAGGGGAAAATAATTATTGTTCAATAATGGTAATCTTGGTTTAATTTGAGTTTTGTATACGGAAATTTCTCTGAAGTAATTCATCGATCAGTTGTTTGATCTCTTTGCTAATAGGATTCCGTGAAAGATCGAGTGTGATGATTCGCTATAGAGAAAACGAACATAAATATACTATGAATAAAGAAAACTAACGATTACTGTATTATTTTGTAAGGTATTAGCCAAGTCTTGTGCTCCGGCTTCCTCAATATCATTTCCAGAAAGATCGAGTATACTTAATGACTAGATGAAAAACGTATTTTGAAAAAGATACATACGATGGATAAATGAACAATAATATTACCGTGTTATATAGTAATGCATCAGCTATAAGCTTTGCTCCTTTGTTCCATATTAAATTGCATGAAAGATTGAGTGTAGTAAGTACCTGTATTGAGAGTGAAATAAAACGTAAGAGAGGTTGAATGAAAATTAAATTTACTGTAATATGAGGTAATGCATCAGCTACAAACTGTGCTCCTTTTGCGCCAAAATTGTTTCCCCTAAGATCAAGTGTTGTCAGTGTCTGTATATAAAAACAAATTTCATATAAAATAGATAAAGAATAAATACTACGAACATTATTTCGTGTTAATGCATCAACAAGAAATTGTACTCCTGCAGCCCCCAAACTATTTCCGCTAAGATCCAATGTAATAAGCGACTGAATGAAAAAAAAATAAAGATGATGATAATACGGAAGAAATATGAGAAGAATGAATATTACTTTATTATTTTCTAATACGTTTGCGAGTTGTTTTGCGTCATTATCTCCAATTGAATTAAATCGAAGATCAAGTGTAGTGAGCGTCTAAATATAAATTCATGGTACATATGATTAGAATGAAGACGCAATGAAATTCACCGTATTATATTGTAATCCATTGGCCAGATATTGCAATGCTTCATTCATAATTTGATTTAATGGAAGATGAAGTGTAAGAAGTGTCTGAATGAAAAATAAAACATGAACATGAAAAAAAGAATAGAATATATTCACTAAGTTAGTTTGTAATGTCACAGCTAAATACTGTGCTCCGACTGTTCCGATTTCATTGTTTCCAATGTGAAGTGTAGTAAGTGTCTGTACAAAAGAGCAGTGAGTTAGTAAGAGAATCAAAGAAATATAAATGGTCATAGCCACCGTATTATTTTGTAGTGCATAAGTTAGTTGTTCTAGTCCACTGTCTCCGATATGAGTCTCTTGAAGATTGAGTGTGTTAAGTGTCTACATTCGAAAATAATAATAGATTTTGAAAATATGATAGACGTCGCAGTTACCACATCATTTAATAACACATCAGCTAAATCTTGTGCTCCTTGCTCTCCGATAGGATATCCTGTAAGGTCCAACACCGTAAGTGTCTATGTAAAAACAATGCAAGAAAATGATGCATATAAGATCAATGCAAAAAAATTAATTAAATTCATACCTCTGTTGCAATAATATCACCACTTCCATTTGTTCGATGCTTGATGAGACGGCAAACACTATTCATTGGCAAAGCCTCACATCTGACTAAAATCTCGCAATCATTCATACAAATTGGTTTAGTGTAAAGGATGATTTGAGATGTTTTTACAACATGATCACAAGTAGCAAACCAATGTTTATCATTTATCCAGAATGGTGTTCTGAATGTAGCAATGATTGAGTTGACACTATGAACAGGAAGATTTCTTTGAACAGGATACACAAAGAAAAATTCAAATTTATTTAATTGTGTTAATCGAATTTGAATAAATTGTTCCCAAAAAGAACCATCAAAGACAGGTCCATACACTTTTCTAGGAGATATCAATTTGAGATTAACAAGGGCAGGTGTTAATAAAAGAAACAATCTTAAATATTCAATCGGTAACTGACAATTATATATGGTCAAAGATTTTAATTGGTGATATGTTCTGTCAATTGCTGACGATCTAACAGTTTCATCATTGTCATTATTATCACAATATTCTACTTCGAACGTTTGTAAATTAGGTAAACTATGGAGAATATTTCGATATTGGTAATAAGTACAAATATGAACCGCTAGATGTTTCAATACGTGTTGTACTGGTCTGAATATATGTTCAACTAGATAATCGAGATTACTGAGACGTAATGGGAAAAGATTGTGCTGATCGATAATTTTCGAAAGAATAGTAAGTTTTTGTCTGCTTTGTGCATTAGTTTGACCAAAACTTAACGATTTCAGTCCATTAAATCGTCGAATGTCGAAGATTGAGAGAAATAAATGAATTTCATCTAATCTCTTTGTATCGGCATCAGAAAAAGTAATTGAACTAATGTGATCGGGTGGAATGAAACGCGTAATAAATTTCACGTCGGACTGTGACATTGAACTAAAGTTGAGTTTACATCTGTTATAACTAATGATGACATCGTATAATTTTGTACACACAAAACGAAGTAAACGAATAGTGTTAATATCGAGATGATCAAAAATGCGATGAAGAAGTTCGACGGGTAGTTTGCAAAGATATATGTTTGCCATAAACATAGTTTTATCCAAGTATCTCAATTGAAATGAATTTGTTATAATATACGTCAATTCTAAAGTAATTTTCATATCAATCAAAAAAATATTCGTTGTTAGAAGGAGAAAAAAACAACGTCACATGTTTTTTCTTCATAGTTGAGTATAATATAACGTAAAAAAATCACGTTTCTTCGAGAGAACCAACCTCAATAGAGAAAATTTTTTTCTATTCTGACTCGACAGAACGACAAAATGAAGTAAAACTTATCTAATAGCGTGCTGCCCGTTGTTTATTAATTTTTTGAATTTCAGATAAACGAATAATTCGATCAATTCAAAATCGCCTTGAGGGTATGGGTGTGAGGAGAAAGTAATGCTCACATCTTCACCTCACATTCATCATGTAGACAAACGAACTAAAGCGTCACTACGTTAAAATATAAAAAAATTAGTTAAAAATGATTGTTTGCAATTTTAGAATATTCGAATTCTTCTGATAATACTTACTCATTTCTTATCTTACAGGATTGATAGGGAACACATCGGCTTGGTCTTTTTTTTCTTTCGTTCCTTTTTATATATTATATTATATTAAATACAGACTGAGTAAAAAGAGAAAAAGAAAAAAAAACACGTGTATTTCAAACTTATATTTTGTTCTTTGAATGTAATTATAAAAGATGACTTCTAACTTCATAATACGGCGTGCTACCATCGAAAATGCTCCTCAGCTTTCACTTCTTGGAAGAAAAACATTTTACGAAACTTATACAAATGAACTCAGCATCGATCTTGATTCTCAACGAATAGAAGAGTATGTAGAACGAGAACATTCAGCTCAAGCTTATTGTGAGACGATTAACGATCCATTGCAAGGTGTTTGGATTGTTTTCAATGAAAATGGAAACAAGGAAGAACCAATTGCGTATGCTGTTGCAACACGATTCAATCTATTGCCGGACTACTCTTCTAATCCAAATGACTTTGGAATAAAACGCATCTACGTCAGACGCGACCATCAAGGTAAACAAATTGGATGGAAACTAATGACTGAAATCATAATTTGGTTCAAAACTGTTACACCTCAACCGAATCGTATTCTTCTTAGGGTACATTCTAAGAATTTAAAGGCAATTCGTTTCTATGAAAAATATGGATTTAAACAACTTGATGAACAAAGTTTAAGATTAGGCGAAAGAATTTATAATATTTTCTCTTACGATCTGTCTCATCGCTCAGGACAATAACGTTTTTTTTCTAACATAAATTTCTCAAAAAAACTGTTCTTGATGATGGGGTTGTAGATCTCGATGAAAAGAGTAATTAAACCCACATCCTAGTCTATGTTGACTCCAAATGTTGTTCAGTATGTAATGTTTATTAGTCGAATCATTAAAAAAAGCACATTGAGCAATATTGAGATGTGTTAGATGTAGTAAATAATTCCATTCAGTCATAATTTCTTTAATTTTCTGATCGAAATGAAGAGCAATAACTCGATCGACAATTAATGGTACGTATTGTTGAAAAATGATGTCGAAATCATGCTTAGATATCAAACAAAAATCAAGACGACCAGATGCTTGAAAATGTTTCACGAGAAGATTTCTTTTAGTATCAATGCGAGGAAGTAATGATATCTGTGCATCAAACTACTTTTGGCTGTTTAAAGCTCTGATAGAGCATTGACTACACAACAATCGTATATTATGAATATGACGTTTTCTTCTCATAAATCTGTAATAAAAAACGAATTCTGATATTTATTGTAGCCTTTCATATACATACTATGTTGAGAATGTGAGTAGATATCGATATTATGGTCATCTCACCTCGAAATCTTCATTCATAAAGACTATACAAAATATCGTAAATGTAAACACTTTTCATTTATTTATTTTAAAGAATAAATGAAGTATGTGTGCAGATAATCGACGATGGACGTGAGCAAGTATAGAATACATCAAAATCCTCACACACATACACACACACGTCTAAACGCTACGAACACGTCCATTTTGAGACGTGCATATCAAAGAGTTAATAAAAAGAAAGAAAGAAAGAAGAAAAGAGAACGAAGTTATAAAAACATTACAAGCCATAAAACAAAGATAATAATATATGTATTTTTATTCATTATATCTAATCTATAAATTAATTGGAATATCCCTTTAGTACAAAGTTTTGTTTTAAATATTACATTGTAAAATAGTTTCTTGAATTATCATATACTTGACTTATTTATTTAAAAAATCTTTTTCAAAGCGACGATTATATAGAATAATTAAAATTGTCTTGAGTAGGTTTTTGTTGAGGAGACATACTCATGTGTGTATATAAATTGGCTTATAAAAAAAATAGTCACTAAAATGGAAGAGTTATCGAAGAAGAAATTCTGAATTAATATTACAAGTAACGCGTTGGCTCTATGAGCCTCGTTTATCTCAATCCTGATAGTGGGAGAAATGATATGGTATTTTGAGGCTCGTAATCTGATTGGTCGATTTTTTCAACAAATCAGACGTCGGACAGGCAGACTAGCAACTTATGTTGTGCATAATCATCCTGTCAGGATTGAGAATAATAGATTTTTTTTCGTTAAGAAAAAAGGCGAAGAATACAATAATATCAATAGATCCATTGGATATTCACCCAAGTTCAAATTATGATAAAAATAATAAAGTTAATGATTGTGAATTTTAAAAACGTATTCGCCACTGATAGTTTAACGTCTGATTTTAAAATCTTATATAATTTACTACAAGACATTAAATATTTAGATGGTAATATACTGAAAAAAGTCATCTTATCCACAATTTCTCACGAAGAAATGAATGAAACACTATATATAATGATGTTCTTATATGGTTCTATCAAGGATATCTATTAATTTTTAAATATTTACTATATTCATCTATGCACTAAAGAAAATGATCCTATTCATAATCTTATATGTATTCCTGTTGAAAAAACGATCATGGAATATCAGTGACTATATATTATATATAAGATAGATCAAAAGGAAACATCATATTTACAATCTGTTATTGTAAAAGAAATTTATTTGAGAGTTATTTTCATAAAATTCTTCATATATACATGTTTAATTGATATTCTTATACCAATTATAAGAAATGATAGTTGATGTTCTAATGGCAACAACAAGATAAAGAAGAGATGCCCTCATATTTAAGTATTCATGAAAATGAACATCTAGAAAAACTAAACAGAAAAGAAAACTGAATCGTATTAAACACAACGCATTTCTAACAATAAATATTTTATTCTTTTTAATCTTTCTCAATGTAGTTTATGCAGCATTTGGTGTTATTCCCTGATTTTCTCTTTTTTTATTTTTCTAGGAAATTATGATCAATATTATGTCAAGCAATTTACGTCTGTATTTTATTCAACAGAGTTTTTACATTAATACCAAATAACTCTCTCGCATCTGGCAATATTCTGTTGACAGCTAACTTTAAAAAAAAGGAAATAAGATCTTTTTTTGTTATTGCAAATTTGACAACATTTTGAACTGTTTATTTAAGATAAAACTCGTTTTTATTTAATGGATACGAAGTAGAAAAATATATCTCATTCTCACATAATTTTTAATTATCTCACATATGAATAAATCAAACCTTTATTTTAACATTGTTTTATTTTGATTTAAATTGATTAATTAATAGAACATATTAAATCTCATAATTACAAAAATATTCAATGAGATAATTTATGTTTTCTACAATTAGATCAATACTGTGAAATGATCTTTGAAGAAAAAAGAATTTTTTTTGTGAATTTTAGATTGTAAAAATACTCAAGCTCGGATAGACCAACAACTATGAACATCAATAACAGAGTTGGACCTGATGAAGTAATGTATTAAATAAAAAAGAAATAATCTTATTTTCTTTTGAAATATTTTAGTCAACAGTAGTTAATCTTAATACGGCACGATTACGAACATTGTATGTATATATTATGAATTCCAATAAATTATTAAAATAATATCCTGTTTTAGACTTGAACATTTTCGAAAACGAAAACTAATTTGGATAATACTTTCCATTATTTTTATTGCTGCAATTATAATTATTCTAACAATTATTGTTACAGGAAACAAAACAAAGAAGGAAAAAACACCAACAATAGAGATAGCAACAGCAACAACAACAGAGATAACAACAGCAACAACAACAGAGATATCAACAGAAATATCAGCAGAGATAACAACAGAAATATCAGCAGAGATAACAACAGTAACAACGACGACGACGACGACGACGACAACAACGATAACAACAACAACAACAACAGCAACAGTAGCAACAACAACAATAACAACGACAACGATGACAAGTGGTATGATTTCGATGGAACTAGTTCGTTGCTTATATGAGATAAATTCATAAGAGATCGATTAGTTTTTCTTTATTCGTTCTTAGATAATTTATAGTCATGCATCATACTTCTATAAAATAATGTAGAAAGGTAAATGAGAATGTAATATCGAGTTTATAGTGCATCCATCAAAATCCACGTCTACATTCTCATAATTTATATGGTGTAACACAGAAATATAATGTTTAATGAAAACAAAATATGTTTTATTTTTAAGAAATAATTTATAAACTGAAAGAAAGAAAAAAATTCGAATTTTCTTTTTATATTTTATAGAACAATTAATTCCTCCTGTTGTCATTAGTAACAATACAAAATGGAAACAGAATGCAGTTACTGTTGCTGGAGGACATGGACGAGGGAATCAACTAAATCAATTAAATCTGCCTTTTGGTATTTATGTTGATAATGATGATGATAGTATTTATATTGCTGACACTGAAAACCATCGTATTGTTAAATGGGAATTTGGTGCGGACAAAGGTCAAATAGTTGCAGGTGGAAACGAACAAGGAAGTGGAATGCATCAGCTGAATTATCCAGTGGATGTAATTCTTGATAAAGAGAAGAAATATCTCATCATCTGTGATCATCGCAACATCCGAGTGATGCAATGGTCTCTTCAAAATAGCCAGGATCGACTAATATTAATATATCCTATCGTTTGTTGGGGTTTGGCAATGGATAATAATGGAGATCTTTATATTTGTGACTGGGGAAAACGTGAAGTCAGACGTTGGCGACAAGGAGATAAACAAGGTACACTTGTAGCAGGTGGGCATGGAGAAGGAAATCACCTTGATCAATTCTATGAACCTAACTATATTTTTGTCGATGAAAACCATTCAGTTTATGTAGCGGATTACAGAAATAATCGTGTGATGAAATGGATGAAAAATATGACTGAAGGCATTCTTGTTGCTCCAGGACAAGTTTCCAGCGAAAATCCTAATTCATTGTTTTATCCCAAAAGTGTGATTGTTGATCATATGGGTAATATTTATGTGTCAAATGGTCAAAGTCATCAAATAACGCGTTGGTCGTCAGGTGCAGTAGAAGGTGCTCCTGTCGTTGGTGAAAAGAATATAGGAAGCGGACCCACGCAATTCAAATATCCATCTGATTTATCATTTGATCGACATGGTAATCTTTATGTTGCCGATAGAGACAACCATCGAATACAAAAATTTTTTATTGATCTTGACTGAAATAACTTTTGACAAATAATCATTTTTTGCTTTTTTAATGTGTTTTCAGTAACAATAAATAAACTTCTTTTAAAAATAGAAATAATCTAATTTACCATTCATCTTGTAAACTAGTCTGTTCAGATTCCTGTTCTAATATCTAAAGCTTTTAATATTTTCTCTCTTTCTTCTATTTTTTTAAAGTAATTTATAGATACGCTACTGTTTCAATATCAATGTTTGCACGAACATTATTTTTTCAATTTTTTTCCTCATAAATGTGTTTCTTCACACCAAATTTTTGCAAACAGCATGCCACTGCGAAAAATAAATAAATGTGTTGAAAATAGAAACTTATGAAACATACCGACATGCATTGAGGTACCTAGTACGGTATCTCAAGGGTGTGGTCTTTACAAGAATTATTCATATGCAAACTAGAAAAATCTTGCAGCAGTCAATCGAGTGTTATAACATTACGTACTGGATGATTGGTGGATCTCTGGTTGGATCAGTACGTCACTGGGATATCATTCTTTGGGATCGAGATTTTGACTTTTTATACCTAAAACTAATAAAAAAAACTTCTTGGATGTCAATTTCCGATAGAGCAACATGAATTGCCTATGTATATGCGATCATTTAGCTTTAGACATGGACTAACAAAGACTTTTCCTGAATCGAAATCGAAAGTAATTCCGTCTACAAGACTTTATCCGTTTATTGATATATTTTACTACGATCAGAACAAAACTCATATTTGAGATCATAAACTTTGTTGTCATCATAATATTAGTAAATCTGCTGTATTTCCGTTAAGTATTCGACCACTTGGTTCTTTATTTCTTCCTGCTCCACGAAATCCACTCGGCTCTTTTCAAGAGTTGCATACATCTTGATTTTCTCATGTGGAAAGTGAATGTCATGTCAGAGGATATGCACCGAATATAATGAAGGTAATGTTCAAACCACCGATGATTGTAGAATGTAAAACTCTTTCTCGAACATATCCATTTGTACAGAGAAGAAAGAATAATATAGAAAGTCTTATACTTGATGAAAAAGTTATGAAACAATTATCTGGTACTACAATAGTTTGATTCTTTGTCGATGTGTTCATAAAAATTGTTTTTAAAAAAATATTTATATTTTATTTTGTTGAAGTGATTCTTTAATTTAACTATAAAGAATGTTTCGTTTTTCTTTTGATCTTCTTAAAATACAAAGTATTATTCATCACCGAGGGTGTGGATGATATGGAATGGACACACCCAGCGGTATTTCGTCCGGCTCGGTAAATATACAGTTAAAGTATGATCTAAGTTTAAGATCTTGACTAGATAAGTTGGAACGAATTGATAAAAAACAATAATCAAAACACATTTTATTATTCTTATAAGGTGTGAAATTATTTTGGTTTTTATTTTAATAAAAATTGAGAAAAATATTATAGTTAAGGAAAAAAAGTTAAAGTCAATTATTTGCCATTGAGATCCATAATGACAATTCAGCAACAGTGATAAACAATAATACAATAAGAAAGATAAAATAGTTTAAGGCGCTGCATCTACCTTCAATGTCTTTTTTATTTTTGCCTTTTGCCTTATCTTTATCGAAATCAGCTTGGCATGTCTCACATCTGTCGCAAAAGTCGCATGTTGGCTTCGGTTTCTCGTTTGTTTTGTCCATAGTTACAAGTTCTGGTTTGTCAACTAGCGTAAAGTAATGGTTATTTATTTTCGTAAGTGTATCATCTTTAACGAGAGAAGGCTGTTCTTTTTTTTCAATAGTTACAACTTTAGTATTCCATCGAAAACAAGAAGGTAATAGTTTCTGGCAAGAAGCACATTTTTTTTCTTGAATGATTGTTGCTTGTATACTTTCTTTATCTTCAGATTTTTTAAGTTCATCATTATTAACGATAACATCTTTTTTCTTGTCATCTTTGGGCGGTGGAAAGCAAAAAAGAAATACTTTTTTTTGCAATTGTCCAGCAAAAATATATAGGAATTTTGGCATTTCAGCTTTTGATATAAAATGGTTACATATGACAAACCATATCATTGATATTAATGTCCAACATATTGATAACATAAAGTATAATGTAATCATCATTAAATATTGAGATTGTTGTGGAAATAGATTGGAAAAGTTCAATGAATAAACAGAATAGGTCATAAAACATGTCATACCTAAAATACAAATACATTAAGTTCTATTTTGTATTCAAGAAAGGACAAGAATATTCTTACATAAACCAATTTGCGATCCAAAGGGTAATGTATATGATAACAAAGTAACACAATTTAATATCCAACATGCAAATATACCATTCATAATAAAATATAATGGTTTTCTTTGTAAATACAATTGTATTGTTATTACGTCATTATACGTATCTTCAAATGGTGTCCTATCTGCTGATCGAATTACAACCATATCTGTTCCATTCAATTTCCATAAAGGATGTTCAGTATATCCACTAATATCAATTACTGCAGTACTATTTTCTGTATATACTAGCCTACTGGATCCTTGACTCCATGATGTTAAACTGATGCTGCATACTTGTTTATCGAATGGAAAATATTGAACATTAAAATTACATCTTGTTTTTACCGTTAATGCGGGTAGTATCATATATACTTGGCCGGTGCTTTCAACAGATGCCAAACTATAAGTACTCACTGTGAGATAACCACTTGAATCTGCTGAATTCAATATCATTGTATCTGGTATCCATAAACTTGTAACTGGGAGCATAACTACATCAATATTACCGTTTGAACTAGGTGTCCATGATAATCGACTATCCACCCAAGTTTGTGAAATAAATGAACTTGTTGTCATTGTTTGTTGTTTTTCATCTATAGCCACAATTTGTTGTAGTGCAGCAGTGATATCAATAGATACTATAGTATTTGGTCTTATATTTTTATTGTACGAACTTAACAAGCCTGTTATCAGTGTTTGTTCAGTTGCTTGTGAAGCTGGTAGTGAACCACAATCACAAAAGTAGAATAAGTAGTTTAACAAGATAAAAAAAGCTACTAATTTGATCATTTTAAGGTATTTTATTCGAATACGACAAATCAAGATGACCTTCGAAGCAATGTTTCACAATAAATGTTTTGTTTATGCTGTTGAACGATGTTTCGGTGTAAAATCTACTTCAAACGTATGATTGTTGAAACTGTCTGAAAAAGATATTCACTCTAGTAGAAACTTTAATTCTCTTCAAGATGGGTGTAGATCTCAAGGGGAAAAACGCGGATTGCCGGTGGGTGTGGGTAAGCCCAGACTTAGATCCAGGATGAAAACAGTACCTGCTTCTCACTAATACTTACACTATTAAAAATCCCAAAAATTAGAAAAAAATTGAAAATAGAAAGAGTAGCAAGTACCCTTTACAGCTTCAGAGATCGATAACGTATAGGAATCCCAAATGGTAGCTTTTCCAATATGTGCAGCGAGAAATATTGAATTTTCCAGATAACATCCGGTACTTCTGCTAGTCTGTGTAAAAGATTAGGTCGTTTGCAGAGCTCAAACACAATTCAGACAGCATCTGTTCTTAACTAGAGCGATATGTTCCTAAAATACATTATCAAAGGCATAAGAAATCCTAATATTTTTAACCTATAAACCAGCAGACAAAATTTTAAGGCACATTTAGTTTTTTAGCTTTTTCTCATGAAAGAGTACTTACTACTGACATACAAACAGTGATTTCGATAGCTTTCAAAATAGCTTACAAATCTGCGGTGATAATATACTTTTAAGTTTATTCATTCAAGTTCTCATCATACACATTATTTCGTTCAGATATCCACGCTCTTCTCTTCCTAATCATGTACTTAAAAGATTGAAATTCAAATAAAAATTCTCGTGACGTGTTACTTAATACTGATTAACTTCAACTAATGATTTTCAAAAAGTATTTTTCATCAAAATGTAACCTATAGAATTCTGCATTGAATAGTATATAAACGATTTATATGATAAAAAACTCAGATCACTGAACTAAAAAGTACATTAGGAACGCAAATTTGTTCTGCTTTTCAAGGGCTGTTGAAATCACTGTTTGTATGTTACTCATGTGCTTTTTGGCAACGAAAGCTAAAAAACAAACGTTACCTTAACATTTTGTTTGCCACCTCAGCTTGTTGTAGTATGTGTCTTCGATTGAGAAAAAAACGGAAAATGAATGCATGACTTCGCTCAAAGAGAGAAAAAAATTTCTCACTTTCTCTTTTATTTTTCTTTCGAACGTTTTTTGTGTGAAGAAGATCTTGGCTTTTTACATAAGAGAGTAGAAGGAAAGAAAGGAAAATAAATTATACATATGAGAGAAAAGACAAAAACATGACCCTCTTGAAGCCGTGGGTTGGTATGTCAGTGTTAGTGATATACTTATTTTATGTTCTGGTGTACCCTATATTGTAGACCTTATCGAAATACCCATATGCATCAACTTTGGGCATTACACGATATCAGAAGCCTTTTATTTTGAAATCGATAATAGTGCTATCAATTCATATTTATTTTTATTTTCTACATATTGAACAGAATCTTTACATCGATTATTACATTGTCATTATTTTTTTAAATAAAATCAGAGAAGCAAATAAATAAATGCCATAATAATCGGAAACTACAGTATTTCGAAATGAAATTTGGATCAAAAGGGAGAAGTACATCATTTTTTATTCTGAATATGAAGAGTGATAACAAATTGAGAATATTATTTGAAAATTAGATATGATATAAATACACGTCATTGTATGGAACAAAAGTTTATATCTGATCTAACAATTCCGTTACATATATTCTTACGGCGACTAGCAAGAGAAGAATGGTCATATCAAATACCAGCATTTCTTCAGATATCGAATCACTGAAGGAATTGCGCACAAAAAATATTCGATTGTGCTGAATGTTACTGTTGCATGTGCTCTTCCATTAAAAGTATTTATCAAGCTGAGTGTTACTTGCAACGCAGTATTCTTCACTTTCATCCATTCAAATGTTGATCATACAGCAAAAAGCTATTAAAATGTCGATGCGCTGTTCTCCTCTTCGAACAGAAATTGGATTTATTTTTTTATACAAACAGCGAGAATGAAAAGAAATGTGCTATCATCCTCTACGAGAAAGCGATCATTTACTTTCGATTTCATATTGAAACAGACGAAATTGAGTATTGCAAGTATGAAAAGATATTAGATCTTGAGAGTGGGTGTGAATGTGGATATACGATTATCTAATACACATCCTAGATGTATTTACTATCGTGGAATGATAATTGGCAAGGAAACTACACGATAGATAGTGAATACTGTTATATCATCAGTAGGAGCTTGCAAGGGTGTAGGTGTGGGTGGATATGGGTATGAATATGTGTGAGTGTAGATTTGACTGAAGTAGAAATACTCATCCACACCTACTCCATATCACACTTTTGATTGTATGTGCGTTTTTGTCGAACAGTGTCACTAGTTTTCAAATAACCGAAACCAATGGCAATAAATGGAATGAATCATGTCAATGATATAAAAATAAGCTTGATAATAGATCTCATTTCATCTTTAACATCATTTTTTTATTATTACAAGTTCTTATGCTACACCATGTGCATAAGAAAAAAAAAATAGACAGAAGAAAAGACAAGTCAGATTTTGTGCATTGCGAGTGAAAGTTATTGACTCAAGCGCTCGGCACATCTACAACGAAAGTGGAGAATGACAAAAAAAATGAGAAGATAATAAAATGCAACAGCAAATAACAGAGAAAAAATTTGGAACAGATATAAGATAAGATGTAAACCACTGATGTATTTTAACGAATGGAGCAACACTTTTTTTGTTCTTGACAATACAGAGACAGGGTATAAAAAATAAAGGAATGAGTGATGCATTTTAAATATTCTCAAAGATGGAATTAGTAGTATTTTTTTCGCTACAAAACCCCGATTTTTTGTATCATATTCATCTAGTTAGTCAGCACATCGATTATGAATTTGAATATCTTTATAATAAAAGTAAAATGCCTATGCTCCGTTCTCACTATACATGAAGTCAGATCCTTCTGATTTCTATTTTGAAGACAGCTCAGGTTTGGGTGTAAGTATCTCTTCGCTTTAGATACCTACACCTTCAAAATTCTTTCTTTCAAAGAAATTATTATTAGATTTGTTATCTATTCATGTATACAGTAATTTCAATTATATTAATTCTAGATATGCTATGAACAGTTTCTTTCTTCAACAAAAAAAGGATAGAAATTAGTTAGAACCATATATTTCTGTATATACAAAACTATTTGTTGCGTGTGTGTGTTTTTATGGAAATGTATTTAATTGTCAAGATGCGAGAACTGACGTAGTATCCGATGAGATTTACTTTTCAATAGTATGAAACAGACTTTCTGCAAATTACAAGAACAATTTACAAATGAAATTAATTTATTGAACACAATATTAGTAGAAGACAACAAAAGAAAATCACAAGAAGAAGAATATGAGTGTTATAACCTTTTCTCCAACTATATCATCTTCGATGCCCACACCCTGACCCTATTAAATACATTGAAATACCCATATTCATATCCACACCCACACAGTGTAAAGGCGATTAAGTACGTTTATTACAAACAAACTTTTCATGAAAATGAATTTCTCAAAAAATTCCGTTACAAAAACTAAATCGACTGATCAAATAGTTCTTTATCAAAAGAAGACTTTTATTCGTAGGCTCGATGACGCCAGCTTGTTTTGCAACCCATAATCTTTCGAAACAAGGCGTACCATTGTACTGCCAAAAGTAAACCGATGCTAAACGGATGCAGAACAGCTCCACGCCAGTCCTGACGAAAGCGAATGACTCCAAGAATACGAGGTACATAGGCAACAAGAATGTTTGTGGCAGTGACAGTAAAGAGCGTGAACAGATAAAGCCCGTTGGAAGTCGAATAGCCATTCATCTGTTGATAGATCAGATAGCCAAAATTCAGAAATGGCTGAATTTGTCCTAGAAAGAGTAGTGCCGAGACGGGAACGATGAGAGCAGGAGCACCAAGACCTTCAACAGCATTCTTTGCTAGACCATTCCAAACCTCGCTGGCGCAAGTGTACATTCGACAACTAGCTAGATCCGTAATGTCGGCGATATCGGTTTTGAAACCAGCTTCGCGAAAGAGACGAGGCAAGCGGAGACCATCGTGCATGGTGAGCTTAATGCCGCTGTGTCCACCACAAGCAAAGTAATGATCTGCGCGAGTCATAATGAACTGACCACATGCGGCACCCAATCCAGGTTCTGTCGTTGTTCTCATGCGTGAGATCGGAAGAAAACCGAGAAGAACAAAGTGTATCAAGGGGAGGAGCATCCATTCGAGCGATGTTTTTGTAATTTGTTGTGGAAAGCCACTGACTAGCGAATTATCGTCGAGGAAGTTGACCATGCGGACGACACAATCGGGTTGTAAGCGGACATCTGCATCGACGAAGCAAAGAATGGGATTGCGAGCGACACGAGCGAGACACCAACATGCATGTTGTTTTCCATTCCAGCCTAGAGGAAGTGGTGGAGCACGTTCAAGTCGAATCCGTTTGTCTGTTTCAGCCAGAGCGAGAACAATGGCGTCGGTGCCGTCTGTAGAACCATCATCCATCACAACTACTTCAAATTCGACGTCACGTGTCGTGACAACCGCTTGAAGTGCAGCGGCAATTCCATCAGCTTCGTTTCTTGCGGGTATGAGCACGGAGACGGCTTGAGATTGAGTTCCTTTTCTCCTACCAGGTTTGTCGTAGTAACCGAGGTTTACAATAAATAGAATTGTTGGAAAGAGTGCACAGGGCAGACACAGAAGAGCAAGTGCAAGACTCATCAGGTTATTGCTAGAAATATGTGTGTTGTTTGCTAGATGTAGATACGTCTATATACTAAAAACAAAAAAAGATTTAGAAGTTTGTAACGAAGTTGAAGTTCTATATTTATACTCACTATAATACAAGCGAGATTGTGTGCGATGATTTACTTCTTTTGATAAGACAAGAATGGCAGAAGAAAAAAAAATATCATCGCTAATGATAGAAACTCGTTGTGCTGATATAAAAGAGAAAAGAAAAGAAAACAGAAAAAAAAAGAAAAAAGAAAAAAAAAAGAAAAGAAAAGGAAAGAAAAAAAATCGTTATTCTCGTCCTAGTCTACTAGTTTCGTTGTGACGAAGGAATAGCGGATAGTTTATTATGACGTGCAGGACACTACTTCGTCCTATTCAATAGAAAGTTACGATTCTTCTTCTATACTCGTTCTTATAATACTGGTTATATAATCACAACTAGCAAGAGAAAAGAGAATAGTGTCCTTTGAAACTTTTTTCTTTCCTCCTTATCAAGTACACATATATGTTGTCTGTTATATAACGCATCTTTACGTCTTATGATGTTTTTAGTTAGACTTTGATCATGCAATGTGCTATGAATAATATAAAATTATCAAGTAATACAACAACTCCTATTTACTGCGAAGAAGATCATCTAACTGACATCGAAGTCTACCTCGTATACAAGGCTATTCATCGTAAATCTTACTTTCCCGATCCGCACATCACTCATCACATTCTGCTACTGAAACCTACCCAACGAAACAACACATTCTATTACACAGATTTGGACTCATCCAATTTTGGATTTGGACGAATCAAAATTGTTTTTGGTCCATATTATTTCTATCCGAAAAAAACCATTTACTACAGACCACTCGGTATCTCACGCAGCAGAACTCTAACTGAAATCAAACAATTTGCCGAACGAAGTATTCTTAACGGACAAAATTTCTCTATGTTCACACAGAATTGTCAACATTACGTCTCATCGTGTGTCGAATTTTTGGAAATCGATAAGAGTGGAGTGGAAGACAGTTATGTGTACTGGACGAAAGAAGCACAGGAGATGACATTGCGACCATCGTCAACAGCTCGAATGTTCTCGCTGAAACCGCTTGCTTGTCTAGCACTCATCTGCTTCTTTTTAATTTTACCTTATTTATAACACTCGATAATATTTACATGGACATACGAGGGTGTGTGTGAGATTAGGCCGTATGAATATCCCGAATTTGATTGATTCTTATTAATGTAATTATATGTGAATCGACTAATAAAATAAGCAGAAATCGAATAGAAAATATACGAACAGCAATGCCGTCGTCGATAGATGAAGCACCACCACTGTACGAACTAGCAATAAGATAGTTTTAATTTTAATTAAGTGTGAGACGAACTGCTGTGAGATTTTTTTTTCTTGTCTATACTCACATGTGTATTTTAAGGTAGGGGTGAGAATTCTTTGTTATTGTTATAAATAACAAATAACTTTTATTTTTGAAAAACATCTTTTCTCACCCCATTGTATATTTTAATTGTGTCCGTTATGTAAACTTACATTTTGGAACGAATTTTCTATATCTCTACCACTGATTTAGATGGTTCAGTCAAGATATGAAGCTAGCAGAATTTTCAGAAAAAAAGTTATTGTTATAAATAACAATAACAAAAAAAAATTATTGTTATTTATAACAAATAACTATTAGGTTGACCAAAAATTTCTGCAATACTTTCGATTCTGAACCTTTCCGAAAGTGTTGCAGAACTTTTTGGACAACCTAGTAAAATTGTTATTGTTATTTATAACAACGAGATAACAATAACTTCTCACCCTTATTTTAAGGATCAACATGATATTGTTCTTCATTCAAGTTAATCGATTCGACTTGATAAAGTTTCAATCTAATCACTAAGTCTACGAATCGAGTTATCACTTGGCATTGAGGGTGTGGGTGTAGAATGATAGAACTACCCATGTTGTCTTGTTTTTCCGCATCACTATCAAAGAATAACTGAAGAAAGAAGAAGACGATATTATAGTTTGTTCGTTCTTATTATGTTAAGCCATTTGTTTTATGTTAATGTTCAACAAAGTATCTTAACAAAGTACGAAACGTCACTGACATTTTTTTATTAAATAAAGGAAGAGCACTTATCAATATCAAACAATGGTATCTAATTGAATGAATGATGAAAAACACTCTTCTCCTGTTTATAAACTGTTCAATGTGGATATATATATCTCATCTCAAAATCGGCACCACAATTAGTAAAACGATTTTCTTATGAAGAAAAAATCTCTCCTATAAAGACTGATATCTTGAGGGTGTGAGTATCTATGAGTCTCTTCTATAGCCACGTTCACACCTTGTAAATGTAGTTTCTACACATCCACACCTTCATAGGTATGTTAATATCAGTAGTATTGCGCCATAAAAAAAGGTTCTTTTTTAAATATCTTTTTAAATTTTCCATTTTATTCTTGTTTATTATAGGAATAAAAAGTAATAGACTTTGACATTTTTCTGTTTATGATTAAACAACTTCATAATCAATAAACACACCATAGGAGGTCAACCTAGATGGACCTTGTAACTTCAGAATAATCTGATAATTAGAATCCGATGGTTGAATAAGTTTACTTTCTGCTGGTGTCACTAAGATTTCTTCTCTTCCAAATATTCTAAAAACATTTGTAATGGCACCCATTGTACGATCTACGTTAAACTTAATTGAATACTGTTGTTGTTTTTCTGTAAATGGTGTTTCGATAATCATTGTTAAATTATCAACAGGATACGACCAGAAGAACTTGACTGAAGTACATGTTTTTGACGTATTTGTATGAGCAAAATTGAGCGTCGATGATTTGCACCCACCTCTAACACTGACTGTACCTTCACATGGATCCGCACCATAAGAGTAAAAGTGAGCTTCACACGACTCACGCATATGATTGTCTGTAACAGGTACACCTTGAACAATTGCTGCTACCATCACTGCCACTAACATAACGATATAGATGAAAATAGATGCCATAGTTTATCAATAATAAACAAGAAATACTTTGATTTACTTATATACGACGTAGATAATGAAAGAGAATGACAAAACAAAAAAAGTAAAGCTGGTATTAAGAGTTTGATGCCGATCAAATTACAAAAACTAATCATTTTTTTTTGCTTATCATCATTACCATCATTCAAAA
>CAJNOI010000371.1:0-24427 GCA_905250115.1 Adineta steineri | reverse complement strand
TTTTTTTTTGCTTATCATCATTACCATCATTCAAAAGTCAATGCCATCTGAAACATATATTTTTTCTTTGCACAAAATTTTAATCATTCTTGAAAATGAAATACTTTCGTGTTTTCATTCAATAATCAAAAGTTTTAATTGAGACATCGCTAGAAGGTAGAAAGTTTCCAAGGCAATCCAGAGAGACTAGTTACTTTCTTGGGTGGAATTCCTGAGAACGTGAGTGTGAAATTACTCAGCACCCACAGCCACATCCCCTCCTGGAAAAGAAGAAATCAGCTTTCTGTTTTTCTACTCTTATGGTTTATTAAAGATTTGTTTGTTATTGGCCAAAGTTTCTTTTCTGATATACTGCGCAGAGCTTTTTTTCTTTTTCTATTCTGTTCATCTCATACGCTTTAAATGAACAACGAGAGTCAAGTGTAATCTCAAATGAATAATTTTCAAAGGGAATTCTATAGATATCATAATGAGCTACTCTACGTTGGAAGTTTTTTGTCTTCGAATTACTATGACAACTGTCTTTTTCACCGTATGCTATGTACTTATATCACACATCAGTATGAATCAATTTCAATGAGAAACTATTGCTATAAATATGTATTTCTGGATATGATTAACTAAAACGTAGTAGAATAAAAATTGTAATATGCTACTACTGTATAATAAATAATAATAAACAGTCTTCTATTACAAGATCTATAGAAAATCAGTGTGTATTGTTCGAATTATAATTTTTGCCAGTAATTAGCATCTGTGATTAAAATATTTTCAATCCAGAAAGGGTCTTCTTTCAAAATGAACAAGTGAAAGAAAGACAGGGTGTGGATCTGGATGGGTGATCGACACAGTAGATTTGAGACACCACCGCTCTCACATTCACACCCTTACCTACACCCACCCACACCCACACCATAGTTCATTGCAGATGTAGATTAATAATAAACCCCTAAATCCATTGCAAAAATTGGATTATACCATAAGCTTTTGAACATCTTTTAACTAAAACAACAAGAAGCAATACCTAATCATGCATTACCACTTCAATTGGTACGTCATGATCATGCGTTGGTTAAAATTAATAGTGAGTAATATGAAATATCACTTTAGAAGTTTATATAGACCTAAGAAAACTGAACATGTCATTCTTCATAATTCATCATAGAATAAATATCGAATTTTATTTTATATTTCAGATACAACATTTACACAAAAAAAGAGTGATATCGTATAATGACAATAAAATATTTAGTTTTTTACTGTTTAACGAAATCGTAAATAAATAATAAATGACTTAATAAAAATAACATATATGAATGACAATTATTTTAATAGAAAATTCTTTTACTAGTCTATCAATAGTCAATACCTTTAACAACTTCAACTGTAATATAAAAATAAGTATCGACATGTTCAATAATCAAAAAAATTCTCATTATTAATATTGAAATTGTTCAAAGAATAACAGTAATAAATACTGAAACATCATTCTCATGCGTATGATTAATAGATTTATATGTATTCATTACTGGCGGTACATCATAAAAGAAAACAAAAACAGGAATTCCGCATTACATTAATGATAAACGAATTAAATCATTGATGTTCACTAATTTATCATGATCATATACTTATTTATACATGCGTATTTATATATTTTTTATAACAGGAAAAAAAAGTATGACGCACAAGTTTTTTTCAGCTCAAAACGACAAATATTTTTATCACAGAAAAACTCACACAACAGTTTATTCAGTACGCAAAAAACTACATGATAAATATTCGATTAAGAATTTCCTTTACTAAAACGAAATCTTTTTATTTATAATTGAACTCCTTTTTTTCGTCGAGATTCAATATGTAGAATTTTTATATGATAAATAATAATGATTGTTAGACATATCCACATTAAAGATGAATATACTTTTATGAATTAATAGTAAAAATGATGCTCGATATTACAGCATTCATTAGAAAGTAATGAAATAGTTTTTATATGCTGATCGTTATTAATCTTTGAAATAAAAATAGAAGATAATTATATATTAATTATTTAATATTCACCGAGATGGAAGAGAATACATCACTTACTTTAATGGAAATTAAAAAAAAGCCTATTTTGATATTAGTGGCGTGACATTAACACGTAATAGAGAACTGAAAGACTTGTATCTCGATTCCTATCTTCATTAGTAATAGATCTGTTCGCTGCGTCTGTTATCGTTCCAGAAAGAAGAGAGAATTTATTCATCTTTTTTTATACACATCATTATTTCTGATCAGCTTCAATTGAGAAAACAGTACAATATGTCAAACAATACGACAATAAGTGTAAAATTAACTGTGCCTTTAGTTGCTGCTTATTATCCATTAGCTTTAGTTATTATTGGTACTTTATTGAATCTTTTAACATTGATTATTCTTTGTCGTTCAACATTTCGAGATACAAAAAAACAACCAATAATACATTATATGCGTGCAATAGCTATATTTGATATTTTTATGTTATATGGATGGAATCTTGATCATTATCTTTCAATTGAACATGGATTTATACTTTTAACATATTCAATAGCAACATGTAAAATATTTGGATTTTTAAATTATTTTGCTGGACAATCATCAGCTTGGCTTCGTGTATTTATATCTTTTGATCGATATTTATCAGCTAGTCGTCTTCGTCGTCCGTGGTGTAGTCGTGAAAAAGGTGTTCTTATAATTATTTCATGCATTATTATCCTTGTTGCTCTATTTAATTTGCATTTTTTTATTTTTGCTTGCTTTTATAGATCAAATGGTACAGTTAATCCTAATGCTCAATTATATAAAATTTATCCCTTATGGGATTACATTAATTTAGGTGTTTATAATTGTGTACCATTCATATTGATGGTAATATTCAATAGCGGTGTTATCTATCATTTGATTAAACGTCGTCAGACACGTATAATTCAACAATCGCATATTCAACATCGAGCTATATCAATTACTTTGGTTATTACAACATCTCTCTTTTTAATAATGACTATTCCAGCAACAATTGTTGCTGCATTTTTTTTTACTACACCTACAACTAGTCTTGCAAAAATATTAGATTCAGCTCTTTATACATATCATATAACATCATTTCCACTTTATTTGATTACATTTAAGGAATTTCGACGGGAATGTATCAAAATGGTCACTTGCAAGAATAATAATGGAAGAATTGTACCGACGCAAGTTGCTATTGCTACAACAAGGATACCCAATCAATTATAAAATATTGTATGATTAAACGATTAATGAATCTTCATTCTCAAATAGTCGAGTGAAGGAATATTTGAACAAAATATCTATTTTAATAACTTTGAATTTTGACATGTAAACAAATGACTACAATAAAATAATTTAAAATAAAAATAAATTCATTAAAAATATTGCGTTATATCTCAATTTTGAACTTTAATACTTAAATACCAGCATTTCTTTAGTTATTTATTAATTGGATGAAATGGTAAGCAATAAAATTTCTTTCATCCACACTCATGTTAGATCTTTGGCAAATCTTGTTGAGATTGCAATAGCTCAAAATCGAAAAAAAAATTCTGATCATATCTTTGTAAGATTATAATCGTTTTTTTTCAGAATATTATCGATTTTTTGACAGGATTTTATGAATAGAACAGAACAGAAATGAATATATACAATATCAATTCTAGACCTTCAGTTTACATACTGATCAGCTTACCAAACTGAATGTTCCATGTCATTTTATATCGCTTCCATATCAATACAAGTTATTTTAGAACATTTTGAAAATGCAATATCGTTTTATATATTTATTTTAGTGGGTGAAAATTTCATATTTTTTTAAATTTTAATTTGATTGTAATAATATATTTGGAATGTTTTGAAGATAATCAAAATTATGAGAGTATGGATATGGATGAAATAGAATACTCACAAACACACCTTCGCTCTTATGTATTTTGCGTATTTCTGTTGCTAATAAACACGTTTATTTACATTGTTTTGCCTCAAACACAGCATATCAGCTAATTTGATGAATTCATTTCACAACCATAGATGTTGCACAGTATACTATATGAGAGGACAACTATACTTCAAAAGTAATGATGAGTTATTTAACCATCATTTCACATTCACTGAAATCATTGAATATTCTCTTTCTCGTAGAGAAGAGTCCAGTAAACATAAATTATATGATTACTTGATTGTCTGTCCGCAGGGCCAAAAAAATATTGAAGATCGATTTTCAGGAAAAGACATTTCTAAAGGTTTTTCGATGCAGGGAGTTCGAATCTGAGGACTATTTAGTGACCGTGTGGAGGGGGGCTGGGCGAAGAGGGGTCAACGGTCAAAAAACATCGAAAACCAATTTTTCATAGTTTTTTTTCGTCTTTTCAGTAAATGTGAAGAAAATGCGTTTCCACGAGAAAGAGGTAAGCGAGTACTCGGACGAGCGTTACTTGTTTCTTTTACAAAATAACCTGTATCTACTCGTCTATGCAAACAATGTAGTTATTTTTTGCCTGGATTTATAATGTTATACTAAATGAGTTCATAGAAAAAGAATTAAAACTCTTAATGTTAGCAGCAGCAAACTTTGGCGCATGATTTACGATCGATGACGGTTGTCTTTTTGATAACTTTGACTGGTGCACAGCACGCAGTGGTACGTACACAACATCATCGACCACAGCAACAGCCACGACGTGATGAACGGCAACAGATTGGCATATTAATAGTAATAACTTGATATGAAGTAAAACTAGAGTACGATAAAAACTGATTTGTGAAACTATGAGAATAGTTGTGTATATATACAAGTAATGAAATGAAGAATGTTGTTTTCAATCGACAAAAAAAACAATTCATTTCTATCTTCATATGACTTTATGTAATATGTATATGTGATAGAGAAACAGATATGGAGAAATAAGTAACACTTTGTTACTGTTTATATGCAATAAATCAAACATCAACTACTATTGCGTATCATTTCTCACTCATGCAATACAATAAAAATATCAAATTCATGCTTACTATCAGCGTTCTTCCTTTGATTTGTTTGATAGTGTCGAAAACATCTAAATATAACTGCACATTCACGTTGTGACTACACCTCGAAAAGAGAAAATGTCATTTGATACACTTTTTCACGAAAACAGTCCTAATCAATAAAAACCAAGTAAATGTTTTCGATAAAAAAAATTGATTCTCACGTTCTATTACAACACTAGTATCATCAAATTCCATCGATATCATAAACACATTACAACAACAAAAGTAATGAGAAAATCCGTGTATCAGTTGTCTATGAATGAATGGATGTTTCGATGATGCAAAGACACATTAAAATGAATACCTTGATATTTTCATTTCTTTGATTGCTTCTGATTTTGATCAGTGATCAGAATTGTTCTGATTTATAATATGAAGATCAATTGAATATTATATTTAATTAGTATTATTTATAAAAAAAAAACGATATTTCTATTTAGTTTAGTTGAACAATTAATATTTTGATATATAGGATTGTTTGCAACGACAAAAAGGATTTTCTTCAAGATTCTTCTATTCAATGTTATAAATATATTTCACGCTCGTGTTAATTATGACAATGATTTTTTGTAAGTAATTATAATATTATATTTTCCAGTGATAATTATGCCAACTAGTATGCACTATAAGATACTTTTAATAATAAATTATATTTCTCTGACAACGAGCATGTTTTTCCAATAAAAACATTCTTTCAGTTTACTTCTTTTATATAAATCTATTCATCAACAATACCCAGACAGACAAAAGCTTTAAAAAAACGGCGAAAAACGCGTAGAAATTTTAACGAAAAATAAAATCGGGAAAAGCGCACATTTCTACGATTTTTATTTTCGTTAGTTTCTCTACGATAATCACCGCGTTAAAAATTAACACGTATTTATCGGTTAGAAGGGTACGCATTTTAACGTCATATTGAAATACGCGTTTTTACTCTTTTCCAATTAACGCATTTTTACGTGATATTATAATACCCGTTTTTACTCTTTCCAAATATACGCTTTTTAAAAACCTGAAAATGTGCGCTTTTCTCGATTTTTATCTCCGTATAACTTTCTACGTCAAAAAACACGTCATAACTCGACACGTTTTAAACCCAAATCATACATAGTTTCCATTCCTACTGGACACCTTAAGTATATAATACGCTCCCAAATTATCAACAATTATTTTACACAAGCCAGTAACATCTGCTCATACCCAACTGGGTACCGTTTAAACATAAACTAAAACGGCTAACATATCAACAAGTACTCAAACGACTACCGTAAAAACATATACTCGAACGAATAACGCATAAACATATACCCACATGGGTACTTATCAAAACATATATAGTCACATGGGTACTTATCAAAACTGATATACCCACATGGGTACTTATCAAAACTGATATACCCACATGGATACTTCTCAAAACAGATATACTAACCTGGGTACTTATAAAAAATTATACCCACATGGGTAACGTATTAAACTATACCAACTAGGGATCGAGAAAGTTCAGTTCTAATTCAGAACGATTCACTTCGTCAGCGGGCTTTCAACGAACTGCACTCAGTAAAGAAGTTCAGTTGACGCGAATTCAGATGTATAAAGGGCGCTTTTCAATGAACTGAGCTTTTGGACCAATTTACTTGCTGCGAAGCGAGCTGTAGAATCAGCTCGTCTAGACAAACTCAACTCAGGATTAATTGAGATAAGATGAACTTTATGATCCACTGATTTCAACAAACACTAAAATAATAATATTCGGTGACTACCACGCAGAGTTATCTTCGGGTCGTCATATACTATACTACGATGGTACCCTTGGGTCCTTATAAGCTGTACTAGTGGGTCATAAAATTGACCAATCATGATTTAAGGCTGATAAAAGTGACCAACTAGATGAAAAGTACCTTGAAACTATAGAGTCGTATAGCTGTGAGAGTTGGAGAGAGTGTGGTTGACAAGTGAATATCTACATCGCAACCCATTCTTAAATCATCAGATGCTATACGAGAGTGGGTGAGAGTATAGAAAGTAACTCGTCAACCACCCTGTAAGCAACCCGCAGAGCTATACGACTCGATAGCTCTAAGGTACCCTTCGTCTACTTAGTAACCATTATCAGCCTTAAGTTCTGATTGGTCGATTTTATGACTCTCGATATCTGATTGGTGAGTTTTGTAGTACTGGAATTCTGACTGGTTGATTTTATGACCCCCTATTATAGCATATCAAATCCCAAAGGTACCCTCGTAGTATAGTATATGGAGGATCTAAAGGTAGCCCTTCGCTGTAGCAGAGGAATATATATATATATATGTCGATGTTCACTCAAATGAGTTGATCATAAAGTTTATGTTATTTGAATTTATCGATAAGTTCAGTTTGGTCATATGAGCTGCATATACAGTTTAGGTCATGCGAACTGACCTGTTTCAATGAATTCAGATCGGTGAGCTGAGTCTCCTGAAAAAATGAATCGTTCTGAACCAGAACTGAACTATGTTTACTCCTAGTTTATACTGCAGAAATAAGGGTAGATATTGATAAGCATAGATTCGGAAATTGCATTTAAATGAACCGAATAATGTCACTTTATTATTGTGTTGTTAATGTGCTAACAGTGTTCTCACGTAGTTATTTCTGAAGGTTTGCTTTGTCTGAGCAGCTGCATAATGGAAATAAAACTTTTTAACGATATCGACTTGGGAAAAGTTAAAGCATTCTTTCGATAAAGGTCATGCGCATATTATTAGTCCAAGATAGTTCCTATTCTAAATGTTTTTAAAACAATTTTCTGCTATCTACCTACTTTAGTAGAAAATTACTATTTCCGAAAGTATAAAACTACTTGATGGTTATCAAGAAAAATGTGTTGTGATCTGACGGGTGAGAGCAAGCAGTACAATATCATATGGGTGTACGTCAGAATGTGCGTCGAATAAATCTGAGTTATAAGTCGAGTTATGACTTTTGAGTTTAAACTGATCAACTTTTTCTTCGTTTTCTCAACCTTTAACTTTTCAAAATTTCATTTTTACCCCTACTCGGCAAATAGTATCTAACACAGAAAAAACGTGTTCATGGTTCCATTACTAAATACGCGTAGTATTTCTTTCAATAAAATTGAAATACGAAATAATATCTAACACAATAAAACGTGTATATCACTTAACCAGTGTATACACATAATATTTCTTTCGATAATTCCGAAACACGCAACAATATTTAATACGATAAAACATGTTCATGATTCAACTGACAAATACGCGTAATATTTCTTTTATTAACACCAAAATACGAAATAATGTTTAACACAATAAAACCCGTTCGTACTCCAACTAGAAAATACGAGTAAAGTAGGTACAAATAACGCGTAATAGTGAGGTTTTTTTTAATTTATAAGAAGACGTTGAAAATTTTACGAGTAATAACGGGTCAAGATTTCGTGGAAACGGCGTTTTTACGTTTCTGATACGTAAAAACGGTGTATTTACGAATTTTAAACGCGTTTTTACGCATTTTTTTAGGGGTCTTGTCTGTCTGGGTAGTGATGATTCTTTCCCCATAGAATCACTCTAACGTATCAGATATCAGAGTATCTTAGTATGATTTAAAATCTTCAGAATAATGAAACATCTGATAAGGTAAATATATATGTCATTAGTTTCTACACTGACTAATTTTCAACAATATTTGGCGAATTATGTAATGATACCATATTCCATAATTGGAAGTATTAGTTTACTTTTCAATATTATTATTTTCATTCATTTATAAGCTTCTATTATTCTAACTATTTATACATTAAATCATCCTGATACACTTACTTATTCTCTTTGTCTTTGTGATTTAATATATTATTTCCGTCATTCAATTAATCAAATGATGAGATCATTCTTTATATTGGCTTATGCTGATTCATTTGCGCTTTGTAGTCAAAGAGTACAAATTCGATTAGGGTGTAGGTATAATAAAAATAAGAAGGCCAACACCTACACCTACACCCGCACATGCTCCTCCCCCTCACAAACAGACTCCCCGTTTCTACGGAAAAAACAACTGAGTTTTTGCAATTTTTACATAAAAAACTCGATATTCAATGAAATTCATCAAAAATATCGTTTTTTACGAGACAAAAAGATTTAGGTATTTGAGTTCTTTTGAGGTTTCTAAGCTTTTTGAGATTTTTATTTGTTCGTTTGTAATACGAACTAACAAACGTATATCGGAGATTATATGTATCTACAAATAAATAAACAAAGAATTCCGTATTATGCGTCATTTAGTATTTTAATATGGATTTATATGATACAGGTTAAAAACATATACAAATTGTTTTAAAAACAAACAGATTTACAATATAATTCTTGTTTTTATATATCACACGCACTTTCTTACATGGTATCGGCTAAATGCATTGCCATAGCAACAATAGTCAGAACAGGGTTCCATGATCCGCCAGTTGGCCACAATGCTCCTCCAGTAAGGTAAACGTTGTTCACACCTTTGAGGCGGTAATCAAGACCCACTGGTGCTTCAGTGTCTTCATTATCGCCTATCCACATTGTTGAAGCATCATGAACAAGATTCTTGTTGCGTATTTGGTCTGATGGAGGAGGATCTTTCTTCCACTTTTTGTCAGTTTCATGCCAATATTCCAGATCATCACCATTTGCGGAACACGAGAGTTTATTCATTACCTCAAATGTTACACTGTCCATCAAGTCCCACAATCGGTTGTCTTGATCATTAAGGTGAAACGTTAGTTCTCCATTGGTAGTGAGGTTTCGGTTGTTGTTGGTCAAGTTAAACTGGTTGCTCTTATTCTTGTAATCCAGCTCTCCTAATGTTGAGCAAGATACCACAATATCGTCTCGGGATCTATCGATGCATTCTTTCGGTATTGAGTTAGCTGTATATTTTTTGCAGATGTCATGAATATTGTTGGTATCATTACACTGTGTATAGGCCACTCCGGATAATTGAAGATGATATTGTCCTCCGTCTTTAATGCCTGAAATGTACACTGCACCCAGTTCAACGTCGGGAGCGTTGTCTGGAAGTGATAGGTTTTGTCTAGGTACTCGAGCTATTACTGAGGTGACAGAATGTGCTGTAAATCTCTTTCCAACGTTAGAAAGTTGAGGAAATTCAGGCGATTCGAAAGAGTTAAGCACAAGTGTAGTAGCAGGTAATGTACTCATTGCTAATATCAGCTTAGTGTTATTGGGGATTTCGATAGTCCCTTGACTTGTTCGAAGACCTGTTGCTTTCTTTCCATCATGCAAAATTTCTTCCGCTGTACATTCATAAATCACAGTAACATTTTCCATCGATAGTAGCCTTTCTACTGTGGAGAATTTGATGGATCTAAGGAAATAAAAGATAAATATAATATTGAATTACAAAATATTACGAAAAAGCAAAAATTTTTCTACAACTCTACTTTAGATATAACTTACCGATCGTTGCCCATAGCAAGTGGAGCATGAAGAATATCGTCAACTGATTCTATAGTATCAGCACTATCCAAGCGTGATTTTAAGCCAGATTGAAATGTACCATAGAGATAATTACCATTCTCAAATGCATTTATCTCATTTGCTTCAATAACACCAAGGAATTTTTGTGCCAGACCAAAGCATATTTTTTGTAATTGCATCTTGAGATCGTTTGGCCATCCAGCTAGTTCTTTTGTTGATGGTGTTGGACTCCAGCCACTCCAATGCGTAGATCTACCTCCAAGGAATGGTATTTGCCCACAAACTTTTTGCACATATTCATTCTCTAGAGTTTCGGGCGAGATACTCCATGGTCTTAATTCCAAATCTCCTGGAGTAGGTAATGGAGTAGAGTAATGTTGGCGATGTTCAGATAGATATATTGAGCCTCTCTCCAATACAAGAATTTTGGCTTTTGGATTCTTTTGTAAAATTTGTTCAATGAAGGCTAACGAGCAAAACGAGGAACCGATCACAATGTAATCATAATGATTGTCACTTATGTCGGTAATAATCTTATTATGCGTCGGATGGCTGTCGAAGAAGTCAGTATCAATGTGACGAAAGATTTGATTGAATCCTTCGCAAATGAGAAAGACAGCAAAAGCTTTACCGTTAGGGTCATTCTCAGCAAATAATTCAAGACCCAGCTTATTGCCCACAGTGCCAAAAGTAGCAGATGAGAATCGAAGCAGCAATCGACAGTCGCCATGCTTAACTGCCAGTGACTTGTTTTCTTCTGAGCTACTGATAAGCTTGTTCTCCATATTGAAAGTAAGACACATGGAAGACACCTGATGAACTAGGGTCCATGATGGAAAACAATATTGAGCTGTCCACAGTGCGCTTTCTATGGTCGAGTTCATGAGGATTAAGCCATCGCTACCAACTGTTACGAAACAGTCATTGTAATTAATGCAACGGAGAGATAGATGCAGTGTTTGCGACATGTTATTCACACTAAATTTTGCTGTAGTAATAGGTATTTATCTAAAAGTAAATATATTCAGTTATACGAACTTTTACCTATGTAGAAATATTTTCTATTATATAGTTCATTTTTTCCCACATGAGTCATTGTTGATGACGTCATAGGGAAAAAATTTATCCAAGACTCCGTTTGTTCTCAATATCTTTCATACTGAGAGAATCGATAAAAATGTCGACAAAGAAGAATATCGAGCGTTGAAAAAGAAAGAAATACTCACTCAGACAAACATTCAATAACACATGTTAAAATTTTTACGAAAATAAAGTCATAAAAATGACACAATTTTACAGTTTTTTTATGCTTGCTTTGGCGGAGATTCAATTATAAAACATGAAATTATAGCATTATCAATTTATACGTACGATTGAATTAGTTGTTGAACATAGGGTGCATGTAGATTAGATACAAAACAGTGAATTTTTTGAATTGAACTGAGACTGAAACTGAACACATGAGTTTTTCAGTAAAGTCAAACTTGAATCTTGAATTCAACTACTATCCCATCTACACCTGCCCAAGCAATACCCAAATGCACTTACACTTACATCCCTTATACCTTAAAAACTTGAATTCAGTTTCAAGTTTGACTTTATCGAAAAAGTCATATCTATTCAGTTTTAATCTCAGTTCAATTTAAAACAATTCACCGTTTTGCGAGTGTCATATGTGGTTGTGCTGTATCTAATATACCCGCACCCTCTATTCAACAACTAATTCAATCGTACGTATCAATTGTTAATGCTATAATTTTGTGTTTTCCAATTGAATCTTGGGCAAACGAAGCACAAAAAAAACTGTAAAATTGTTGCAATTCTTATGATTTTATTTTTGTAAACATTTTAACATGTTGTTTTGAATGTTTGTCTGAGTAGGTACTTCTAATTTCTTTCTTTTTCAACGCTCAATATTCTCCTTTGTTGACATTTTTATATTTTTACTCATTCTCTCAATATGAAAGATGTTGAGAACGAACGGGGTCTTTGATAAATTTTTTCCCTATGACGTCATCAACAATGACTCATTGGGGAAATTTGCATTGCACTAGTTTCCCCAAAGGAGAATGGCTGAACGTGGGTGCGAGTGGGAAAAAACGATCTATATAGTAGAAGACATTATTCTTGAAAGGTAAAGGTTCGTATAGCTGAATATATTTATTTTCAGATAAATATAGTCGATAACTACGCGTTACTACAGCAAAGTTTAGTGTGAATAACATGTCGCAAACATTGCATCCATCTCTTAGTTGCATTAATTACAGCGACTGTTTCGTAACAGCTTGCAGCGACGGCTTAATTCTCAAGAACTCCACCAAAGAAAGCATACTGTGGACAGTTCAGTATTGTTTCCCATCATCTTGAGGGTGTGGGCGTTGGTGTTGTTTTTGGAATTCTTATTTTTATTCTACCCACACCCAAAATCTATAATAAGGAATCGTATTTAGCTGAACACACTGCACATTCCACGACTGAGATCTCGAGGATCAAGGAGCGGCAAGCTGTTACGAAACAGTCATTGTAATTAATACAACGGAAAGATAGATGCAATGTTTGCGACATGTTATTCACACTAAACTTTACTGTAGTAGCGCGTAGTTATCGACTATATTTATATAAAAATGAATATATTCAGTTATACGAACCTTTATCTTTCTAGAATAATGTCTTCTATTATATAGATCGTTTTTTCCCACATGAGTCATTGTTGATGACATGACAGGGAAAAAATTTATCAAAGGCCTCGCTTGTTCTCAACATCTTTCATACTGAGAGAGTGAGTAAAAATATAAAAATATCAACAACGGAGAATATCGAACGTTGAAAAAAAAGCAATCAGAAATATCCACTCAGACAAACACCTACAAAAACACATGTTAAAATTTTTACGAAAATAAAGTCATAAAAATTGCACAATTTTACAGTTTTTTTTGTTATTTTTAACTCATTTTTTTGTGCTTCCTTTGCCTAAAATTCAATTGTAAATATGATATTATAGGCTTAAATAATTTTATTTTTATTTAAATTTGGTATAACAACTAATTTAATCATAAGTACGATTCAATTAGTTGTGCAACAGAGGATGCGAGTAGATTAAATGCAAAACACTGAATTTTTTAAATTGAACTGAGATTAAAACTGAATAGCTACGACTTTCTCGGTAAAGTCAAACTTGAACCTTAAATTCAACTGTTGCATATATGTAAGTGTGTCTGATTTATTACCAGAGTGATAGAAAAATAACAAAAAAAAATGAAGCATTGAAGGCGGTTTAACCTAAAGAGACATACGAAAGAAAGAAGTAATGATCTTGTGTTCAATGGCAAAAAAAAAGACAATAATATTTTTCATTGAATTCAAAAAAAAAGAGTTTGATAGTATAATAATAACAGTAAGAGACAAATTGTCAAGATACGAAAAACACACAAATACGCACACACCCTACTTTCTATGTCTAGAAAGAACAACAGATAAGATATGGGTAAAGAAACTTTGTTTCTAGTTTTATTTTAAAAAAAGGAACAAAAAAAGAAAAAGGATAAGCCGATGTTATTTGATTGACGTGGAGATTGCTTTTGCATTTGTTTTATTTATTGGAATTTTTCATCGTAAAAAGCATTTTCATGTCCATTTGCATCAAGAAGTCGTGTAATCATATGAGAATCCGTACCCCATGTTGGAATATTATCAGCTACTAAGGCTTCTTTTTGATTAACTAAACTTATACTCCCATTTCGACTGAAAATACGAATACATGATCGTGATTGAAGTACAAAGTTGTCTGGAAATTTATAAACAATATCTTCTTTGGAATCGATTTTACGACGTATACTCCAGTTTTTCATATCTTGATCTTTTCCTATTGAACCGGCATTCTCAATGACGATAAAATTACCTTGTGGATCTACCTGATCAATAGCAATATCACCTAAATAGAATTTTAAAAAATATATACTATTCCTTTATTCATGCTGTTTCATTGATAATATGAAGAAGAGTAAATATTTGGGTGGGAGTAGTAGTTAGAATAAATATATCTCACGCATTAATTAAAGTCGACATAGACGTGCTAAATGGTAAACGATGACGAGAGTGGACAGTGATGAAAAGACAAAATATATATATTATTTTAATCAATGATACACACGAATAACTTCATCCTTAGTTATGCATCATAATGTAGTAAAGCAAAAAAATATAATCAAGGTTTTTATTTATTTGCTTATTGATATTTGTATATATATGTGTGTATGTGTTTTTTTTAAAGCATGAGCTTCCACTATGTGTAGTTTGACTAGCAAATAAAAAACAAAGCTCTTGCTTATACTTAGAACGAAAAAAAGAAGGACTTGTGTTTGTGTAGATTTAATGCTTAGTAATCTAACGAGAAAAAAAAGAAATCTTTTAGAATCCTATGTTTTGATTGTATGAATTTTTCAAATATGGATGAAAGATACTTGTTTTTCTCGAAAATTTCATGTTTAAAAGTATGAAATTTATTAAAGTTCGTTTCGATTTGTTCATTGATTTGAATAAATGTGATTTTTAATTATTAGATGAGAACATGATGTAATATTTGATATACATTTCTTGTAATTATAACCGTCTATATGCGACTAATCATGCGTAATGAGAGGAATGTATACTATCGCTATCTAGAAAAATAATGAGAGCAATTGGCCGGTAGGAGCAATGAGCGGGAACAAACTAAATGTCTCATCATAATCATTATCAATGGTCGAGCTGGATGACACAGATAAAAAAACGACAAGGGGTTAAACGAGTAAGACTAGTCCCGTTCTCAAGTATCTCGTGCCGAAAGAGGGATAAAAAGAAGAATATACTGCATCCGATTTTTACTATTATTCCGATTTACTAGCAGCAGTAATAATAACAAGAAGAAATATCATGTAGGATTTATAACAGGAAATATAAGTAAAGAGTTAAAAATGAAAATGGATATGGGTTTTTTTCTCGATTTTAAAAATAATATTCTAAAAAATATTACGATCGAATCTACAGAAAGAAGAATAATTTCAAATTTAATTAACCTTGTGCTGATTGTTTGGTCATTTGTCTCGTTGATACATTCGATGCTCGAAAATATATACAGCCAGCTGATACACCATTAACTGTTGATTCTGTTTGATAATGATATGATGATGATGATGAGAATTTGGGTGTGGATATGAGTATCGCTGTATGAGAAGAATATTCATATCCTCAATTATATATAATTGAAAAATAAATTGTTTTCTTAAATTTTTCTATAAATATTTTCGGGTGTGAGTGTGGCTGTGGGAATGAGTGTGAATGTGGGTATCGGAGCAGGTGTAGGTGTTGATATATTCTCCACTAAACACACCCACACACATACATACCCACACTCATACACACCCACCCTCAAGACTAGTTCGATTAACTAACAACAACAACAGTAATAAAAAGAAGAAATATCACATAGGATTTATAACAGAGAATCTGAATAAAGGGTTAAAAATAAAAATGGATATGGTTTTTTTCTCGATTTTTAAAAATTATATTCAAAAAAATCTTGGGTGTGGGTGTGCGTTTAGGTGTGAGATTGGCTAAAGAAGATTCACCCACACCCACACCCACACCCACACCCTAGACAAATCGTGTACAAACAATTGGAATTTGATGTTAGCTCAACGTTATTCAAGATTGGCACTCGTCATATAAGGATGGCATATTATCCATGGGTTGGGTCCGTATCCATTCCGTATTTGATACTGCTCTTTCGAAAGCTCGTCTTCAATACGTTGAATCCAATCTTGGCACATCTTAGCTTTGGATTCGTGAAGTACAAAGATTAATCGGCTAGTGACGATATTCTCACATTTTCTACAGTAACTCAAAGCTTCCGTAAGGTGTCTTTGTTGATAAAATACACAAGCCAGATTCCAATATACCACTGCTAAGTTCACATTGCTACTTGAATATTGAGATAAAATCTGTTCGGTCTCAAGCATTTGAAAATATTCGATGGCTTTCGTAAAATTTTTTAGGTGAATGTGCACAACACCAATATTATTTTTGGTAATTAATTTTTTTTTGTCATCCTTAAGTAATATTTCAGATTCAATGTCTAAACAAGTCGTATAGTTATGTAATGCTTCTAAATAATATTCTTTTTTACGACATATAGAAGCAATATTACTATATTTGATAGCAAGATCAGCTTGATTTATTGTTTCAGCATCTAAAAGAGTCTTCATTGCCAGATTATGATAAGTATGAGCACGATCATAGTCACCAATATTTTCATATACAGTTCCTAAATTGGTATATAAACTTGACAGAGAAGAATCTGTATGTGAAATATGATTCTCCAATTTGGTATTCAGTGCTTTTTTGAAATATATAATTGCTTCATTAATGTTCTTCTTACTTTTATATGTAACTCCAAGTTGATAGTAAACTAACGATAGTAAATTGAAATCCGAATTAATTGAATTATCTTCAATAGCCACTAATGAAAAATGTTCTGCATCGTCTAAATATTGCATTCTGCCCATGATTTTTATTAATTTTATCAAAGGTTTGTAAGGATCCGCCATATCTTTCTTTATTATTGAACTAATTACGTGTAAATGTTCATCTTCTTCATCGCTTAGTTTCAATTGAACAATCCAAACATCCTCATTGCTATCTTGTGTAATTGATAGTATACGAAAGATGACGCCCATTGTAAAGAGCACTTCTTTTTCAGCTTCACCGAATGCACTTTCCCTGGCAATATTCGCATAAGAAAATTTATCTATACTATTATCAATAGGAATTTCAAATAGAACACATTGTTCTTCAGACATTCTAGTCGATTTGTTATTACCAGCATATACGAGTGCTAAGGGTCGATCTTCAGTTGTCGATAGAAAACAGCTTGTAGCAAAGAATCCCCCAAGATTATCTCGTATTTTCCTGTCAAATTCTTCGTTCTTCATTAGTTGTCCACGATACACTGTACTATTTGTACAGGAAACTAGAGAAGGTGATAGATGAGAGTTATAGCGTTCTTTCAGCTTTAGATGAAGATCTCTTGTAAAATATCTTAGAGAATAAAGAGCTCGAACATCTTGATCTCTAAGAGCCTTGTTCAACAGACGATACAGAAATATATCACGTGTATACCAAAATATAGCATTTTCAGATTGATAATATTCGTCGAAATCGTCGACATGATTTAACTCTACTAGATTATCAGCATACTTTTGTCGACAGAAGATAATCATATCATTTCGTGATGTTTCGACATCTTCGATTAGGACGTCTCGAAGAACTTTTGAATACAAAAATTCGAGCACATTCCTATTTGATGAAGGTTGAGACTGCGGCGATGTTACTGGTGTTGTGTAAGCATCAGTTAATTCCTTCCAGCTGCTAATGATAAAATCGAAGCGTTGAAAATTTTCTCGACGTTGTCGTTTTATATTAGGTAACGAACTTAATTCATCGCATAACGAATATCGTTCAGTATATATTCCACGTATTTTGCTTAATTTATTGACTAGTTCACTATTTACATCTGTCGAAGTAGAGAGAATATAAATTGACTCTATTTGTGACAATTTGGCGCATTGCTGTATCCACGCATCGGATGGAAATAATAATTTGTTAGTCGATATAATTAAAATTACGCTGTTTTTATCATCGTCCAAATTGATTATATAATCAATACACTTATGTACGTCACGATATGAAATCAGATAGGGATCAATTTCGCAGAGAGACATATGACACTGACTATCGTGTGTCTGTAATAGATCAAGCCAGATAGTTGTAATAGTTTCTGTCATGTTTTCGTTCTTTCCACACAATTCCATTGTGAAGAAAGAAAAGCTACTGGTATACTTTCTAAAATATTAATGCATGAAAAATAAATCATTAGTTATTTTCTGAATAATTACATCAAATGAGTTGTTAACAGTATATGTTCAGTATTTACTAGGGTAGTTTGTCATATCTAGTATTTCCTGTTGCTATTCATTCAATAACTGTCTTTATAATGGCAACTAATTATATACTACCAATCAATAGTTCTTAGCTAGTTTTGATAATTAGCTGTAATTTCTCTGTTATTGTCAAAGATTTGTCGAGATCTATGGGGAACTAAGACAAGAAAGGATTCAAACTTCAACCTATACACTTTTTCATATTCTTCGATGCATATTAAACAAAATGAATACATTGCTCCTTTATATGTAGAAATTTTCATCTGTGATTATTTTTTTCTTTCGATGTTTACATACTTTTTTAGTCTACGAATTCTTTCGCTTTTCTCTCACTATTGGTATTCGGTCGACGAAAAAAAATTTTATTTTTTTTATTTTGCGTCACACACTCATAGGAAGAAAGAATAGTTTGTGATTGTGACTGAATATTCGAAATGAGTATGACATCATCATCTCTTTCTTCAAAATTTTCCTGTAATAGGAGACCATCTTGAGGGTGGTTGTGAATGTGGATGCGGATTTGGGTGAGGGTGTGGGTGTGAGTCTTTGGTGAAGTAAATACACGCATTCGCCCACTCCCACACACCCACACCCTCAAGATGGTTCTTTCTTCAATGACAATCACACTGACACCCGCGCCCACACCAACACCCCCGATATTCTCGTTTGTTGACATTTTTATATTTTTACTAAACCTCTCAATATGAAATATATTGAGAAAAAATGAAGCCTTTGGTAGATTTTTCCCTATGACATCATCAACAATGATTCATTTGAGATATTTACATTGCATTTTTTCCCAAAGGAGAATGGCTGAATGTGGGTGTGAGTGGGTAAAAATGATCTATATAATAGAAGACATTCTTAAGCCAAAATAAAAGTTTGTATAGTTAAATATTTTCATTTTTTGACAAATAGAGTCGATAAATACGTGTTACCACAACAAAGTTTGGTGTCAATAACATGTCGCAAACATTGCATTCATCTCTTCGTTGCATTCATTACAATAACTGTTTCGTAGCAGCTTGCAGCGAACACTTAATTCTCGAGAACTCGATCAGGGAAAACGCATTATGGATAGTTGAATACTATTCCTTAGCATGAACCCTGGGTGTGGGTGAGTGTGGGTAGAATAAAAATAAAGATCCAGAGCCCACACGCCCATACTCATACATTTACTCACAATCCACACTCATACTCACATCCACATACCCATTCACCCTCAGAAAAGTATTTTTTCCTACTTGAAAATAACAGAACACAAGAAAAGTTTCGTACATGAGTTATTTTAATTTGCATTCTATCGTTCTCAAGTAACATAACTACTGCTTGATTTTACTGTCTTTTAGAACTAGTAGCAAAGAAAACAACGCCATTTCGTCATACTTCTTTAATATTAATAAAACTGACTCAAATGGCAACTTATTCTAACAACCGCGAATGTTGATATGGTGATAGATGCCGGAATTCCGCATGTCGCTTTGAGCACCCGTATGGATGGCATCCCCAGGAAAATCGTACGTCAACAGGTAACCATAAATGTCGATATGGTGATCAATGCCGTAAGTCTAACTGTGACTTCGAGCATCCATCTGGATGGAATCCAGAAAATAATCGAAAGCAAACAAGTAATCGAACGCAAACAAGTAACCGAACGCAAGCAAGTGGTAATCAATGTTTCAAGGGCTCTATTTGTACTAAAGAAAATTGTTCTTACCAACATCCATTCGGATGGAATCCGAAAGAGTATAAAAGGCGTGAAGATGAAAAGCTCAAAGACTCTTTAAAAGATTATTGTAGCACTGCCAAAGGTCGTGAATATGTGCTATGGCTAAGAGAGAAAAAATCTCAACTGGAGACACAAGATACTTGCCGTCATCAATGGGTATCTTCGTCTATAATTCGGGATGATGATAACGCATCGGTTAAGAGATGTTCTAAATGTGGTCTTATGGAACATCATGTGTTTTCTTCGGATATGAAGAGAGATGACACAGTTAGGAAATACTCGAAATTTCTATAACGAATGAAAGCTTAAATTTGCAAGGTGCGGACAAGTAGAACGTTTTTTAACCCGATCTTTTTTTGTTAAAATATTCAGATTCTTTTACTTTATTCTTGAATTGAGGTTTCATCGACTTATTTATTGTTAATAAACAAATCTACAGAGGCGGATGGGTAGAGCACGCTCTTGACATAAGTCTTTTGCTCTGAATAGAACGCGTATTAACTTGTTTGTGATTTATTTAAAATGCATGTCAGATTATCTTCGGTGATCTTGTCATTGCAGTTTTGAGGGTGTGAGTATTCTCTCTCTGCAAACCCAGGCTAAGATCGACAGCTACACCCACACCCTCAACTTATTTTCAATCTGCTAATTCAAGTCTGAGCATTGTTTATATTTGTGTGAAATATTAATCAGAAAAATATTAATATCAGTATGGAGTATGAAAAAAGTCACAAACTTACCACGTCAACAATAATTTTAATTGAATGAATTATATGCTAGAATTCTTGATAATATTTTTTACTTTTTAATGTATGTTGGAAGCGGGCGATGAAGGTAGTTTATTAAAATGACGAAGTTATTTTTCCCAACCGACAAACAAAAAGTTAAGTTGGTAAATCAAAAAATGATCAGAACTCTAAAGCAATAACAACATAAAAATATACCAGACAACCAATCATTAGTGTCATTTTCTTCTCATGAAAAGGGAAAAAATCCTGTATTATTTCATCTGAAACCATATGAACAGCCAAAAGAAAAAAATTGATTTTTTTTATGTGGCTACTGCTATAAAAAGACATTTTAATACATTCTGCGAAAGAATAGACGCTATTAAACATGTTCAATACCACTAACAACGATGATCACATCAGATTTAAGCAACAAAACACTTAGCTTGATGGTAGACTTGAGTGTGGATACTGTATTCACCTAGCAACCATACCCTTGTTCAATGCAAAAGTTTTCAAGAAAATATAATGATGCTTTCTTTTCAATAAAGAGTATGAAAGAAAAATATCAACTTTAATCTAGCAAACATTGAATTTTATTCACGATGCTATAGTCATGGGTGTGTGAGCCAGTATCTTTCATTTACCCACATCCTCAAACTAATATCGCTGATTTTCATGGTAAAAAATCCTATTCATTTTTATATATTCTTGTTTTTATAATCTCAACGATTGAAAATGTTTTAAAAGATTTTGCGTTCTGTATACTGTTATTTTTTACAGTGTGCAAGAACATTCATCGAGATAAGACATGTATATGGATAGGTTTTATTGTTTAGAAGGAATTTTTATTAAAAGATAATTAGCAAATATCATATACTTGTTGTCGAAGCGATCGCTAGCTGTATAACTTTATCGAAATAAGAATGTTACTCTAATGCTAGAAGCTGAGTTCAAGACCATCCTATTAAGCAGAATAATGTATTTAAGCAATAGTCATCGACTGTCTTACTCTTGTAATAGCTTTCAAAGCTTTAGAACCTTCATCACCGATTTTGTTTGAACCCAGTTTCACTTTCTTCAGTGTCTACCGAGAGACACATCAGGTTGACTTCGAGTCTTACTCTATCGAAAACTTACTTGATTGATCTGTAATGCTTGTGCAAAACTTTGAGCACCTTCAGGATCAATCTCGTTGTTTTCCAGATCAATTGTTGTCAATCCCTACTCATCAACAATATTCAAGTAGAAACTACCGATCAGAATAAATTTGAATCGAAAAACTACCTGATTCGTCATCAATGCTTCGGCTAGCGCTTTAGTACCTAGTGCACATATTGTACTGCTTCCGAGAGATATGTCTGTCAGTACCTAGAAAAAACAAGAGCTCGTTGCGTTGATTATTTCAGGACAAATTGGGCATATACGTTGTTGACAGCAAGTGCTTCAGCGAGAGCACATGCACCCTTATCACCAAGGCGGTTGCTCTTAAAGTTGATATGTGTTACTGTCTACGATTCGGCGATGAATCATCATTGAGCGTGTAGTAAATGCATACAATGTATAATTTACCCGATTGATCTTCAATGCTTCGGCAAGAGCTTGAATACCTACCGGAGCCATGTGACTATTTTCTAGATCTATGTTTTTCAATCCCTATAAGAAGACAGTCAAGATTTATCGACGAGAAGCGGAACTTTAATATCGAAAGAGTACGCTGTTAAATTTCAATGCTTCAGCTAGTGCTTTGATACCTGGTGTGTCAGTTCCACCCCAGCTAATTTCGATCGATGTCAGTGTCTAGATGAATGAAATAGACCATAAACTCGAGTGAATATTTGTAACACAATTTGTAACATACATCATTGACTTTCAGCGCTTCTGCTAAGGCAATAGCACCTTCCTTCACAACACTTTCATTATGAAATGATAGAGTCTTCAGTGTCTACAGGATTATGTTAATTGTTGACAGTCATTCTCCTATTGATAAGGAATAGAAACATACTCTGTTGACTTTCAAGGCTTCTGCTATGGCTTGAAGTCCTTCTGAACCAATCCAATTATGGCAGATTCTCAGTGTTATGAGCGTCTATATAAATAATAACAAAAGTTAGTGTTCTGAGTTCATAAGTGATTGTATCAGACTTTGTTGACTTTCAATGCTTCTGCTAATTGTCGTGTACCGTCGTCACATAGGTAATTCACTTCCAAATCGAGATCCCTCAATGTCTTCAAGAAAATAAAAATGATATCATTCTCCTAAGCTTTCTCAGCAAATGATGTAGTGAACCTTATTCACTTTCAATGCATCTACCATCATGCCAACACTGAATGATTCGATTCTATAGCGACGTAGGGCCAATTTTTGGAGTGTCTAAAAACCTTTTATGTGTTACGATTGATCGTCGTAATTTACAGAAATTGGAGTACTCTATTGATTGTCAATGCACGAAAAAATTCTTCAGCACCCTCGGCACCGGCTGTACAAGTATCGAGATCGACCGTTGTTACACCCTTCAAGCATAAATAACCACTGGTATATATATGATCTAGATCGGTAACCGTGGGAACATACCTGATTAAACCTTAACGAATTACCCAATGCTCTCACTCCTTCAGGGTCGAAACGGTTAGTTTTAATGTGAATGATAGATATTGTCTACACAGAAATTGAATTATCAGTGATATCACTCACGAAAACATACTCGATTGATGCACAATGCGTTAGCCAACATTTCAGCACCTGTTCTGTCGATATGATCACCTATGAACTCAAACTTCGTTACTGTCTGTTCATGTACAATAATAAGATAGAGATGATTTTCTTATACATAGATTCAATAGTTGATGACTTACTTGATTGAATTTCAGAGCATTAGCCAATGGTGCAAACCCCTCAAGATCCATTCCTCCTGCTTTCAAGAAGATATGATTGAATTCCTAGAATATATATGAAAAGTATGTTGATGACATTGAACTGATAACCTAGACAAATTACGTTAATTTCATTGAAACAAAAATTCTAATACCACTATGAAACTAGACTTTGTAGAAGGGAGATATCATACGGAACTAACAAGTTTACCTGATATGGTGCATATGTATCTGTGATATCATTCAGTCTCTGGCAGACACCACCTAAACTTAGCATGATACATTTTGGAGTCATTTCATCGAGAATTCGATACACGAGCTCTACTGGAATTGTTGTTAACGATGGAACAGCTACTTCCGACATCAGACTGAGTAAAACACAACGCGGTGTCTTTATTGATTGCAGAATCCCAAATACGTTTAAAAATGTTGGTATTGTTTTAGACTGATGGATTTTTATTTTAATTCCGCGAATGCATCTAATGGTAAAAAGAAAAGAACACTGTAGACACAATTACAACTAGACCATAGAAAAATGAAAAAGAAAGAAAATGTAATTAGATAAAAAAGCTCATT
>CAJNOI010000370.1:16546-61925 GCA_905250115.1 Adineta steineri | reverse complement strand
GAATATTGTTGTAAAACTTCATTTTCCATTGATAATTGTTTTACTGTGCGCATATTAGTAATAACTTCAACAGCAAGCTAAAGAAGACAAAACATACAATGAATATTTAATAATCATTTGATCAAATAATGTATAACAACATAATTCAACTACACATTAAAAGATTATGAATAACAAGATGATTTTACCGTGCTAGCTTGAGAGTAAATGAGATCAGATTGTGTTTTTAACCATGAACTCAACCGTATTTGTATAATAGTGACGATCATCATGATAACGAAAGGAATAGCTATGATTATTGTTAATTGCCAGTTGTAATAAAGGCCAAGTAAGAAGCCAAAAGTAGACATGGATAAAGCTTGACAGATAACACCTAATCTTGAACCAGCCATGTCTTCAATAGCAGCTGCATTAGAAGAGAGTTGATTACATATAGCACCAGAACTGTTTTCAGGTCGATCAAAATAAGCTACTTCTTGACGAAGAAAACATGCGAATGCTTTTGAACGAATGCGACTAACTAATTTCGCTCCTGCGACTCCAAAAGTCACAAACTGTAAACGAACATAAAAAAATTCATTTTTATAGTTTAGTAATAATATTGTTACTTGGAAAAAACGAAGAGTCATAAAAACAGCGCCGGTAATAATTAATAAACCACTTGTAATCAACACTCGACGACGTACATCAGTGTATTTACAATCATTAAATTCCTAAATAAAAGATAAATTCGATAGAAAAAGACACATCTTTTATCTTTTCCTGGAGTATTCATATGAATAAAATTACTTACATTAATTATTTTTGCGAATAGAATCGAGAACGCTGATCCACGTAATCCACCAAGTAAGCATGCCAAACAAGCAATCAGGATAAGCATCCATTCAGGACTATTCATCTTCAAGAGTCTAAAAAAAACAGATTTTCCTCTTGCTGACATCGAAGCTCTCTAAAAGTTTATACATTAATGATGATTTTTTAAAGTTATTAGATATCTATTTTTACCCGATTTATATCAATTGCTTCGCTCTCACTCAATAGACGAACGCGTTCCACTATTCGAAAAAACAAAACAGAATCAAGTTTATTAAATATAATAGTTATTAATATTAAAATAGTAACATACATAATAGTTCTTCATCTTCAGCTGCTGCTTTTTCCATTTGCATCAGACTCTCTTGTCTATGAAATGTATTTTCAGATTGTTGCATTTTGATCATTGTTTGATATCTACCTCCTTCTTTTGCCGATAATGTTTCATGTGTACCTTCTTCAATTACACTTCCTTTATCTAATACACAGATATAATCAGCATTTTGAATCGTAGTCAAACGATGGGCAATAACAATAGTTGTACGATCTATATATTAAGAATAATAATAACACAATCAATAATAATGAAATAATTCTTACTTTTACATGCTCGATCAAGTGCTTCTTGAACAATTCTTTCACTAACATTATCAAGTGCACTTGTTGCTTCATCTAACAAAAGAATGTTGGGTTGTTTGACAAGTGCACGAGCTAATGCAATACGTTGTTTTTCACCACCACTCAATTGTATACCACGTTCACCAACAAGTGTTTCATATTTCTGCAAACAAAAATATTAACATATACATATAGATAAAGACAAACCTTTGGTAATTTCATAATGAATTTATGTGCATTAGCTTGTTCTGCTGCTTGCTCAATCTCTGCACGTGTTGCATTCAATTTACCAAAACGAATATTTTCATAAATACTCATTCCAAATAGAATCTATTTCAATATATAAAAATTCGAGAAAGACTAAAAAAGGAAATGAAAGAAACCTACAGGTTCTTGACTGACAACTCCGATATTTTGACGAAATTGTTTGATTTTATGATTTGTAATTGATTGGCCATCAATCAAAATTCTACCTGAGGAAGGTTCATAATAACGAAGAAGAAGTGATACACATGTACTTTTTCCTATCAATCAATTTCAATATTAAAATGTTATGTTTGTTTTAGAAAAAAAGATTTACCACAACCACTTGAACCTACAAGGGCAGTTGTTTGTTTAGCACGAGCAATCAATTTAAGATTATTCAAAGCTGTTACATTTTCTCTAGATGGATAAGAAAAACTAACATTGTCAAATTCAATATCACCATTAATATTAGAAATAGATCTTTCATCAGATATGTTCTCTTCCAATATTTCTCTCTCGTTGATATTTGCATCATGTGCCTATATCATAAAAAATAAAATAGAAAATATAATTACCAAGATTTAGTCGCTGTAGTATCCAATCGATTTTACCTCATCAATAAGTCGAAATACGGATACAGCTGCACCTTGAGCTTCCGAAATTGATTGGAAGAAAGGACCAATTGTATTAAGATAAACTAACGCTTGTGCAAACATATTTACAACCTAAACGAAAGTTCATGTTCCAGTTACTTTATTGCATATTGATGTTATAGCTGACTTACAATAAGAATCTCACTAATAGTCACTGTATGACGAGTTTTATCAGACATAAGAATAGAACCAAAAGTGAAACCAATTGAATAAACTAGAAAGTTTATAAAAAGTAACCAACTATAATAAACACCAAATGCAGCATCTTTGCGAACAGTATACCATTCGTTTAATTTTAATTCCTTTTCATATCTAGATACAATAAATACAACAGCAAAATAATATACAATAATCTAGAAATGTTTGTTTATTTATTTACTGTTTTTGTTGCGATTTGCTTCCATTAAATGAAAGAACAGTTCTTAATGAACTAAATACTTCTTGAGCAATTTGTCCAGCTCTTGAGTATGTATTTAATTGTTCTTCTGTTTCTTTAGTAATGAGCTGTAATTATTGATAAAAATTTTAGTGAATTTAATAATAGTTTCTACCTTAGCAAACATCATTGAACTAACAACAACAATCGGGATTATACAAGACATAATTAAAGATAATTGCCAGTTGAAAATAAAAGATATAATTATACTAAAAATCATCATTTGAATATGTCCAATTACTAGTAAGAATTCAAAACCTATTCCATTTTTGATTTTTTCAATATTGCTGTACAGAAAATCGATCATATATAATTGTTTATTATAAACTTATTCTATTTGCTTACATCAAAAGCTTTGAATTGTATTGAGCAGTTTGGTTTGTATCCAAATATGTCATGTTCTAAAAAATGAAAGAGAAATAATACATTATCTTATCTTAAATCATAATGTGTATTAAAAATTATGAGTACATTATTATCATTTTTTTTAAACTTATTTTCTAATTGATTGATTCAAACTATTTCTAAATTGTATTAATAATAAAATTTTCCGTTGTTTTTCACGGTAATTTCACCTTAAATATAATCTTTGATATTCATTCGTATTATCATCTTCGTCTCTTATATATTTTGTATTGATTATTTTCGTAATGTAATTGATAATACTAACAATGTTTCTAGAATTATTAGTTTGTTGATTAGAGAAATATCTTGAAAAAAGAAAATGAGAAATCAAGACCAAAATGATCTACTTAATTTTGTTTTATGTTTGACACGGAGTAAGAGAAATAAATCGAATAAACTATATTTTAACTAATTTCATCGTTTATAATCACCTATTTTAGTAACTCATGAACGTACAACCGTCTTTGAAGAAATAAGAACACTTGTTTGAATATATAATACAAACATTTACACTAAATTTAGAACATCTAGTAAAAATTCGATACTACTTAATTTTGATTTATGATCACGAATTATAAAGTTTTTTGTGAGTGTAAAAAAATATTTTTACTTACACGTTGAATAAGTGATCGAAATAGTAAAACACTCATGCGAGATGTTTGTCGTTTCGTAGCAATTGTCCAACAGATATATTCAAGAGAAGCACATAGAAACACAAGAATACTAAAACCTACATTGACACAGACAAACAACCATTTGTTTGTTTTTTTAATTTAAATTATCATATTCAATAGACTTACCGAAGAACAAATAAACTAGATGCATAACATTTTGTCGAAATAAAGGCGTTAATGGAGCTAATGTCGATGAAATTGTTTTATTATGATAATGGCATAGTCTACGAATGAAAAATTTAAAAAGATTCAAAAGAAGAATATTTTTTAGTAAATTACTTATATAATCGATCAGAATTTAATGAATTAAGATCAATACCAAGAGGACATACACTATTATTAATAATTGTAGATGCGAAATTTTCATATTGATTATGACAATCCACAGAAAATGATGTAGTGGCAAATAATCCCGTGATTCGACCAAAAAGAATTACTTTTGCGAGAAGACAAGCTGCATGCCCCAATATGAGAGATAGAGCAATAATTAAAAGAAAAAGATCAATACGATCAGCAAATCGAAACTATAATTAAATGAAATGAATTAATTAATTCATATATATATATTAAAAAGAAAAACAACATGTTTTTAACTTAGTATTTTTACTACTTTCTCTTATGATATTTTATGTTTGAATATAATACTTACTAATCGTAAAACACCGACTGGAATATCTTTAGTAGTTTGGTTGATCTCATCGTTTAACTTTTTATTCCTAGCATCAGTCTTTTGCTGATTGAAATATTGACGCCACTCAGAAAAACTATAAATAATAATGAGTTTTTATGTGTTGATCAATATTATATCTTTTTTTGTAAATTATACCTTTTGTTTTCATTGTGGCTATCATTGTCATTAAGTAATTTGTTACGTTTCTTTAATAGTGGCTCTTTATCGCTCATATTCTTCTTTTTCTTTTCAAATATATATTATTATGAAGCATGACGTTTATTATAGATCTATATGTATTATTGTGAAGAATGATTCAACATTCTTTGCTTCATTGATTTTGCGTCCTTCATGTATTTCATCTGTTGTCTTTCACATAGTCAAACCACGTAGGCAGCATCGTGTTAGAGGCAAAAATTATCACATAGTCAAACCACGTAGGCAGCATCGTGTTAGAGGCAAAAATTATCACATAGTTTTTTCATAGATGTAAATATAATTAATACTTTCTTCTTATCTATCGCGTATGAATAATATGTTATTATTAAAGACTCGGAGATAGTAAAATCGATGATTGGTATAGATAAAAAAAATAAAAAATAAATTGTCGATTGCTTTTAATCTCTATGCAACCATGAAGTTTTAAGTTAGAGTTTTATTAATAATAAAAAAATATAAAAGAGGTATGAAAAGTCAAAATCATGAATTTAGTTTTATAATAAAATTGATATATATATACATATTTATAATAGATACAATTTAGTTTTTAGAATATCATTCATTTTCAAATAGTTACATAATACTGATGATATTTTCTATAAGACTAAATATAATATTTATTGATGATATGATTGTACTTATTTAAAAATTAATATTAACATTTATGTTAAATAAATGCAATTATAGATTGAATGTAAGTCATGAATCTTTCAAATAATAAATTTCTTAAACATATTACATAAAAGATTTCATAATCTCGGGATAAAACAATCTTTATTATGATTTATGAGAATTTGTTTTTATGTAAATTTAAATTTCGAATTGCTTGTGTATAGTATAAATATAATCTAATATTGTTTTTGTTCAACTAATATTGTTTTAGAAAACACAAATAGGTTTTATATTGTAGAAAAGTTAATTTTGTTTTTAACAAAGAAAGAGTTGCCAGTGGCGGATTTAGGAGGAGGGGTAATGGGGGCGATCGCCCCGCTTTGGAAATTTTTTTTGCTTTTTACAGCAAAAATGAACGAAAAATAGGTTCACACTACTTCGATTGGGCCCAAAAATAGTTTTTAGCCGAAATCGCCCCCCTCCCACCAACTGAGGTATTGCCCCTCCCTTCCAAAATCCTAGATCCGCCACTGAGAGTTGCTATTGGAATATGACTTGATAGTGATATTCTATGAAGATAGATCAAATTCAAAATGTATGTTTATCAAAGATTTTGAGGGTGGGTGCAGGTATGGGTGTTTGGATATGGGCATAGGCAACATATTTATATCCCATTTACACCCACACCTACACCCTTCATTAAAAACAAAACATATTTGAATTTTTCTAGCTTCGGATCATGTTCGTGCAAATAATTAGAAATTTTATTATGTATCTATTAAAAAAAACGAACATCAACTAAATAACAAGGCAAAGATGATATGAATACGAATGATAAACAAAATATAAAATTACTTTCAACAGTTTCACAAATGAAAAATTATCAAATAAATAATAAAAGACCCGATGATTATTTCCAAGAACGTGAAATATATGACAAAACTTTGTCGACAAAATGGAACACAATTAATATATTTCGAAATAGTCTATGTAGGATTTAATTTTATTTAGTTAAGTCGAAAACGCCAAGCAAAATTATTTTGTTGTTATCGTCATAATAATCATCCATCTATTATTTGAAGTCCTGTTAAAGAAGAACAATTATTAGATCAACCAGCTATTTTTCTTTTTCATGATATTGTTAGTAATTGAGATGTTGAAGAAATCAAATCATTTGCTTCACCAAGAGTATGTAATATATACATAGAAATAAGAAATATTAGAAAGCTAATCAAAATAAAATTCTCACTGTACAATTACAACGTGTTGTTGTTCACGATTTTATGATCGATACTTTTGAACCAGCTGATTATAGAATGAGTAAAAGGTACTAAAAAATAAAAGATCTATTTATTGTTAGTTGTTTACACATGTAGTAAATTGCACATTGTTCTGTTCGGATGATTCTATTGGTAGTTGAATATATAGTAAAATGTTGTTTCTATCTTATAAAATGTAATATCTAGAGATATTCGAGGATTTTATACAGACTATTAAGTAAATGAGGATATGATTTTAACGTTTTTCTTCAAAAATAATCTTCCAATATGATTAATGATGATTTTAAATAAATAAAATCGAATGTCATTTCCTAAATTATTCATACTTGAATTTATTTCTTTATTATACTTGTTAAATGCAGATTATATATACAAAACTTCATTGAATACGAAGGGTTTATGAGAAAACGTTTCGTGCAAAAAATACAAATGGGAGGAATATAAATAAAAACTAGTATTAGTTGATTCAATCAATCTTTAAACATTTTTTCTAGATTTAAAACATAAATATCATAGACAAAATTATTTTGATCAAAACTAGAGTCTGTCAGACTGAAATATGTATATTTTATATGATGTTAAAAATAATTTTTCTTTATTTTCATCACTATTTCATGAATATTTTATTTAAGATAATTATTTTCAGATTATGATTGTAGCTAAGCAGAGTGGTAATACAAAATCCTAAAACATTAAAAGATAAACATATCAGTTATAGAGTGAGTAAAAGATACGAACTAGGAAAAAACAAATATATAATTTTTATATTTAATCTCAATGCATGTCAATCAAATATTGTTTTTGTTCCTCAAATTCTAAAGCTTTTCGTCATTATTAACTGATCATAGTTATATTTATTATTTTGTATGTTATGTCTTTACCTTCAAATATAGATTTAGTTTGAAGTTTAATTTTGATTTTATTTTTAGTGGTTGGTTGAGATATGAAGATTCATCAGTTATTTCTCGTTTATCTCGATTAATTGAAGGTGTAACAAACATGAGTATGATAACAGCTGAAGATCTTCACGTATGTGAATAATTAGAGAATAGCAAAATAAAATTAAGAATAAAAGAATTCGATTGCAAATTATGGTGTTGGTGATCATTATGAATCATATTTTGATTTTGTACGAGTAAGTTATGAATATTTATTTGTCAAACTTAGAAATGAGAGAAAGATGCTTTTTCAGGTCTTGGTGCTCATGAGTTGAAATTCTCTATGAGAAATCATATCATAATTTTTATTTTCTAGCAAAATCGTATTACTACATGGTTAACTTATGTAAGTTAATTGGATATTATTAGAAATTTGTTATAATAATATAATAAATGTTCCTAGTTCAGTGATGTTAAACAAAGTGATGCAACAGTTTTTCATGTAGTTGGCGATCATTTGAAATCAAAAAAGGAAGTGCTGCATTTTGGTATAATATTTATGCATCGAATGAAAGTTAGATAAATACTTCGTTTTATTTTTTCTGGTATATATAATAAATTATTTCTATCTTTTCAGAAGATTACAATACTCGTCATACAGATATTTTTTTAGTTTAATTAAATGGATTGATGAACGTGGTAAAGAATTTCGTCGTTCATGTGTTATTGGATTCAATGGCATGAGTGAATCATCTATTGGTACAAAATTGACATAAGGATATTGGAAATCTCGGTGTATATTTAAGTTAAAATCAAATCGATAATATCAGCAATCCACATGTTAAAGGGAAAAGTCAAGTTGAGTAATTATGTTTTTTATCATAGAGAATATTAGGATTTCGTTTCCGTAGTGTGAAGCATTTATAAAGGTAGAACAAGAAATGTTTATTTCTATTAATTTTTGTTTATTTAAATGAATGAATTTTTTACTTTTATCAATTGACATAGATTCTTTTCTATTAGATATATGCATAAATATTTATAGAACTATTATCCATCGAGCAAACTTATATATTAGTAGTAAGATTAATGTCATTATGATCATTAACAATTGATCTTATTAATCGAAAAAAATGTATGATATTCTAAATAAGCTGCAAGAATACGACAATGAAATGAAAATAGAGAATATGTATATTATATGATTTTATAGAGCAAAATCAAACATGTATGAAAAAAATTTCTAATATAAATTATGAGAATATATTTTATAAAAATATATTCATTAGTTTTATATCATTTTTAATCTCGATTTGATTGTATTGTACAAAGCCAATAGTTAGAATATAGACATCTTTTCATCGTGTATATAAAGAGATATATAGTTTGAATCAATTAAATTTCAAACAATTCTTTTTCTTTTTTCATCATCATTATCATTACCAAATTGAAAACAATATAATTTGTTAAGATTTTCAATTGTTTAATGTTAAAAGATTTGTAAATAAAGCAGAAAAATGGAAATTGTCGATTGTATATCAGACACATCTTCTTATATTTTTTCAATGTAAATTACACTGGAAAAAAATATCTCAAATAGAATTTTATCAATTGAAAAACATAGGTGATCGTTTTCAACTATGATTATCTTTACAATAATAATAGTTTAGTAGTAGAGAAAAGATAGTAGATAAAATATATTAGATAATTTCATGCGATAATCATTGAGGTTCAAAAGTCTTTAATCACATAATGTTCTATGTGAAAATATTTTAGTAAAATAAACATATTAAGAAATCTTCTTAATACAAATAAACTTATTGTTTTATGCAAACGACTTTTTCTTAACAACAATGACGTCCACACAATTATTTTTAATCAAGACTAGAAACATGCTTTCTCTTATGAATAGTTGAAACTAATCTGTTCCATATTGTTAAAATCTTTTTTTATTAATTCTTGAAAATATAGCGAAACAACTATAATGATATTGTTTTTTTGTGAAATAATTAAAATCATATGATATTATTTTGATGGAAACCTGTTCGAGTAATCATTTAAATAATTTTATTTCCTCAATAATAACATTTTTGAAGGATGTCAATCTGACAAGCTTCTCTCACAATATGAAGATCAATCCACAGTGGATTGTCGTGTGAATATATGACAGAACTTTGACAAAATGTAATTTAGTTATCATAACTATGATGTTTTTTTCATTCTACCTACATTCAAATATGATATTTTCATTGTAATCGCGCATGACTGCGTCGCAATTACGTGTGTATGAGAGTTCGATCGTATTAATCCTTATTCAACATTCGCGTTATCGGACACGAACATGTATTTATGTTCGTGATGAACAAACGTCGCTTTTTCATCTCCATAGAACACGTAGAAACGGTTGAGTGATTTTGTTTTAAAAATTGTTTAATTTTTTTCTCTATTATTTTATTTCTTTGAAAAAATCAATTGAATTTTACTGTAGAAAATTTTATTCAATGTTATGTTAAACGTAAAAGAAGAAAAGGTCTTAGAAAAAGTTTTTCAACAATATTTTCTTTATATTTTGAGGGAAAAATTGAAATAATTTAGTTATATTCTTTATGATTATTTGAATTCTACAAGTAATGAACAAAATATATATTAGAAATATCTGCAATGATTCATGTAAGTTTTTAATAAATTGTTTCTTTCTTCAATTTGAAAATTTTCATTGAAAATATTTTTCTAACAATATTCGATTTTTTTAATTTGAAAATTCATGAAAAAAACTGAACTAAATGAATAGATTTTCTTGTTTTCATTAGATTAGTATTAATCCATTTTCTCTTGTATTTTAAATAGGATTGAGAATTAATTCATTATTTTATCATATTTTAACCAAAATATTATATTATCTAAGAATTCAAAATAAAAATTTTTACAACATTTGTTCGAACATTTTCAATTGAATTTCATTCGATCGAGAAAACACTTTTTTCTTTACGATTACATTGAGAAAAATGGTGCTATATTCTATAAAATATCATCTAAAACAATGAAATTTATAGTGATGGTTCTTATTGACATAATTATTAATTTTGAAAAGAAAAAATCAAACAATTTGTTTTTATTACTCGTAATTTCAACTTATCTTTTCTTTTTCTTATTTTTAGAATAGAAATTTAATGTAATTATGCTATATTACGATATTGTTTTATTATAAAATTTCTTTAGATTTAAACCTATATTCAGTTGTATCTTATAAAATATGCCTTGAATTTCATTTCATCGATGCATATCACTGGTCTACAAAACGATACTTATATTTGGCTGTGTTGTACATCTTATATTAATTGTATGGAGTAACGACTTTCATATAAGATAATACAAACGTTATAGTAATTATTAGTTTAAACTTACAACAAAATTAAGTGAGAATTGTTTGAATAAATTTCCTATTTTTCGAAATAAATTCGGATAATCGCTTTCGTAATAATGAGTCAATCATATCAAATCACTTAAGTATACTAGAAACGATAGATTTTTATACTATTTATCAACTATTTACTAATAAAAAGTTTTGTACATAATCATAATTGATGATACAGTATTATAGATGATTTTATAGTTTGTTATATAAAATATTCATTAGCAAATGTTCAAACTTAGATTAGCTTTGTTAAATACAGAAAAAAAATACCATTATCATAGTAAAAATATTGAATAATATGTATAGTCATTCAACTAAACAATTTCTAGTAGAGTATAAATACAGATACGATGCCTTAAGTAGTAAAGTATCTTGACTTGAATAGTGAGATTACGAAAGAATTTTTTATACAAATAGATATTGAATAAAATTCTATGAAAATATTGTCTATTTGTTTTATTCAAATAAGTTTTCATCTGTGACAAGAAAATTAAAAAATCATTTCTATTTTTCGATTCTGAAATATCTGTTAGTAAATGTTCTCATTTGTTTCTTATTTAAGATTGTTTCTATTTTATATATTTTTTGTTTAATTATAGCCCAATAAAAGATATTAAACATCAACTTGGATCATTTGATATTGGATTTATCGATAAATATTAATCAGGTGCTTGTGGATTCACTGATGCATGTAAAAAAAATTTGAAAATATTAAATCGAACAAATGAAATGTTTACTAGTTTTACTGAACGAAAACAATTTTATGAAGTTTATAAGAATGCTTCGGAAGCGAGTCAAGTCAATATATTTATGTGAATTATTTATGGCATTTAATCGAACAATGATTATTATTGCTTTAACTGAATATAAATTAGAAAGATATGGAAAAGAAGACTGAGAAAATCTGAACAATAATCTTCGTATTATATCTTCAAATCCTCGATAAATATTAATACAATATCTAATCAATATGTTTTACAGAGTATAGAATAAAGCTCCTTGCATAATATTAGATATATTTTCTATATGTTGGTATTTATTCAGAAAAGAATATCTTGTGGAATGAAAATGAGTGTATATGATAGAAAATTGCCATATTTCTATTCAAGTTAAAATAACTACAGAAAATCTTACTTTCATTTAAAATTATTAACAAATATCAAGATTGTATTTGTATTCTTCTCTTTTTCATATGTACAGGTGAGATAACAGCCATCATAGTAATCAAAAATATATATAATTTAAACCTTGAAGCAAATCGCTAGACGCACAAGTATTTCTTAGATTCTTTCGTATGTACAGGTGAGATAACAGCCATCACGGTAATCAAAAAACAAAATATATATAATTTAAACCTTGAAGCAAATCGCTAGACACACAAGTAATTGAAAATAATGATGTAGGCCTTCTGTTTTAAGTTGATATGAAAAATATGTATTTCTTATATTCTTTCGTATGTACAGGTGAGATAACAGCCATCATAGTAATCAAAAAATATATATAATTTAAACCTTGAAGCAAATCCATAATTATATTGATGTTTTGCAATATAACAGGAGCCTTCGTTCTAACCTATATATGAAAAACAACTCGCACTTATTTTAACCTATATATGAAAAACAACTCGTATTCATTTTCCGTTTTTAATATGTGCAGGTAAGATAGCGGCTCTCGCTCTAAGCAACACAGTAAGCAATATCGATCCACTGTAAATTTCAACTGCATTCAACTCTATGGAAGAAAAAAAGGAAGTCTACTGATATATATTGGTAAGTCATAAATAAGAAGAAAAAAAACTTTTTTATTTATTATATTTTAGGTTTACATGATTCTAACAAATTTGCTAAGGGATATTTCATAGAAATTTTTTTTATTAGCTTCGAATAATTTAAAAAAGTTTTGTTAGTATTGTAAAAGATATCAAAAATTTTATTTTACCTATTTAGGTTCACATAATTCGAATATAGAATGGTAAGTTATATATAAGGAAAAGAACAATAACTTTTATTTATTATATTTTATATTCACATGATGCAAATAGAACTCCTGTGTGATATATACGAAGAAAAAATTATAATCTTTTCCATTTAGGTTTACATGATATTAAGAAAAGTGATAAGTGGAATTTTTGAAATAAAAGATTTTATTATTTTTATTTAGGTTTAAATGAGTTTATAAAAATTGGTACGACATATATGGGAAAGAATACAGTATTGTTTTTATATTTATAGAAATGTTAAAGAAAATATTTGTGTTGTTATTTTAATAAATGAAATAAATAATAAAATGTCTTGATTATCCATCAATAATATAACATTAATCTATTGGCAACACTGGAATACTGAAAATACTTGTACAGAATAGTCTTTATCATTTAAAAGGTTTAATAAACAATTGTTATTTTAATTATATGAAAAATGTTTTTTCTTTTAATTTAAAAAAAAATAGATGTTCAATGGTTGAATAGAAATACAAGTGAAAATACAGCTCATCTTCTTGCATCAATGCATCTTCCAATTCGACAAACAAATCAAAATCATACACAGAAATTATCGCATAAAAAAAATTACAATAAGAAACAACTGTACTTGAAGAAAAACTTAAAGTATAAAATTTTCTTATTAAAATTTCGATATAAAATCTAAAATCTTTTTTTTAGAGTATTGTACGTATGTTGTTGGTTGAAATAGGTCAAGATATGCTTACAGCTCAACAACAAATTTGTGCTCATAAATCTCAAACACGACGAACAGTTCAATTAAAAAGATTATTACTTGAATATGAATTAACGCAACAAAAAAATCTTTATAAATGTTTAGCTATTGCAACGGATCCAAGAAACTTAATTGAACAACTTGACGTGGAATCATTCCAAGAATTAAGATTAGTTATTAAAGCAGAAAAATCAGTTAAAGATACATTAGCTGCTATTATTATGATTTGTAAGTTTAGACTATTTTTTTTATTTTTCTATTTCTGTAAAGTTTCATATTAATAATAGTAAAATCTCCAGCAGCTGATATAACATGACAAAATGATGCGAAAAGACAATTAACTAATCTTAGTAGATTTATTGAAGAAACTCAATTATTTGATAACATTAATTTAACAGAAGAACATATTAATTTAATTAGCACAAATATTGATAAAGTTCAACTTGAAAATACATCCCTTTATAAATGGGTTAAACGAGTTCCACATTTAGTTATTTGAAAAAAGTTATTATTATTTTATATAAATATCATACAATTTTACGTAAAAATGTTCGACCAATATACATTAGAAATATAAAAAAATTGAAGAAGATGTACTCATCTATTACTTGGTATTCGTCAATTCAATGATCAAACAAATGCAACATAGAAAAGTCTTATTAATATTAATTTACCATAACATGTTTTCTTAAAAGATCATAAAATTCAAGATGCAATTCTTTTGTTGGCTGTTGCTTATTTCGAACTTGCAACATCTGCTTGTCTACAATTGCTTTCCCCAAAAGAAGATGATGAATAACAACCAACAGTTATTTTTGAAGATGTTAAATTTGTTAAAGTACTTATTCTGAATGAACATAAATTAGTTGAAGTATTTATACAAATAATTATGCCAATGCGTAAATGGTATATTATATTTTGTAATCAAGATAATCTTAATAAATATTCATTAAATGAATTTACTTCACATGTTCAAGGTAAAATTGAAATAGATTTTAAAGAATAAAAATCATTAACAATACCTAATACATGAACAACACAAGATATACCAAGTGCTTATGCACATCTTTCAACATGAAATTATCAATATGAATCTAGTTTTGAAAAAATAAAAACATTACGTGGTACTTCAACTACAATTATATCTCAACTATCAAATGATAATAATAATTGTTCATCTTATTATTTACTTCATCTATATCTAGTTCTATTACCAGGTATTGAAACAACATTTCTACCAGTACGTATTCAAAAATTTATTTATTCAAGTAAAACAAAAACAAAGATGAATCAATCAACAAATATTGAAGTACGTGGAAATTATCATGATAATATATGTGGCATAGGTCAAGAAGAAATATATAATCTTGATTTATGGAGATATCTAATGGATAATAAAATCGATGAACCAATGTTTACATTTGAAAGTATTATTATTCAACAAGTTCAAGGTGTACATTCTGGTCGATGGTCAACGGAAAAAACAATTTATGATAAATTAAATCTAACAACTGATTTACCTAATATTGATCATAAAACATATTTAAATACAATCCTAAAAGAATATGGACTGATTCACCAACAATAAATGATATATCACATTTACTTCCATCACCTAATCAAATTCTTAATAATCAACTTAATTCTATTAGTAACCAAGATTTAACTGAATCGATCGAACCATTTAATGAATTAGCTGCTTATTATGCTCAAATGGCAATTAAAGATCTTGATTTAAATCAACAACATCATCCATTATTAAATGCATGTGGTTCTCTTGCTTCAACTTTACATGAATAAGTAACACGACATTCAACACATCTTCGTCTTATTCAATTAATTGAACGTTTTCCTCGTTTAAAACCATTTTTAATCATATTAAATAAATATGGTTTACATGTAAAAGATATTCTTAGTGGAGACAAAAATGGTTTAGATATATTTTTTGGTGATGATGAAATTGGACAAACTTTTCAACAAATTAAAACTCTTCTAAGTGCAACTAAAACACAACACATTTTTCATTCGATTTGTCAATATTTACAATTACAATATGAACAACAACAACAAACTAAAGATAATTCATTTGAGAATTATCGATTACGTATATTTTGGTTAACTGATAGTGATTGTTCAGATGTTTTACCTATTCTTGATCTTCTTCTTAATTTATCACAACAAACAGGTTTATTAATTGATTTACATTATGCAGATTCTGATCCAGTACAACTTGCAAATGCTCAACTAACATTTAATACACATCTAACTAATCAAACAAAAAATTTATCTATTATTTATGATGAAACAATTGATTTATATGATAGTAAAACACTTGAAAAAATACCATTCAAATCATTTGATATTATATTTTCTTCCAATCAACTTCAAGGAAATCAAGATTTAACAAATTCTTTAATTGCTCTTCGTCGTTTACTTGTTCCTAATGGTCTTCTTTTATTACTTGAACTAGTTCATGTTCCTCTTTATTTTGATCTTATTTTTTGTTTCTTTGATCAATGGTGGTCATCTGCCAATGATAATAATCGTGCATTAAAGAATATTCAACAATGGACAACATTATTAGAACAAATCGAAGGATTTCATATTATTGAATCAACAACAAATCAAAATGAAAGCACATTAATTATTAGTCAAAAAACAATATCTAAGGAAATATTACAGACGCTTGACGAAAGAAAAAATCAATCATGGTTAATATTTACTAAAGATGATCAAAATAATAAAAATAGTTTTAGTCATATTCTATCAACATTATTACCATGTTCAAATATTAGAATTTTTGATATTCGTAATTCAACTTTAGATATGATTTGTTCTGTAATACCAGTTCTATTAACTACTTATAAACAAGTATCTATTATTTTTGCATGGCAACTTGATCAAGTATTATTGAATGAAAATAATGATGACGATTTAGCATTGAAACAAAATGAAGAACTTATATGTGGAACATTATCATGAATTCTTCAAACAATTCAAAAATCATCACCATATTTTTATCCATTTGTATATGTTCTGACAGATCATGCTCAATTTAATAATGATTCGAATCTTGATATAATTCCATCACCATTTATTGGTCTTGAACGAACTTTACTAACTGAATATGAACGAAATCGATTAAAATTTATTGATCTTCAAACATCATTAAATAATAATAATTAATCAATATTTCTTCATACTTTAATAGAATATATGATTAATTTAAGATATTCAACTGATACTTGTCAAGTTGTTCTTCGTCTTAATGATGCAAATCATAATCAAGTTCAACATTTGACGTGGCATTATGAAATGTTACAAAATAATGATGATGATAAAGAAGAGAAATCTAAATACGAACAAATATCTATTATACCTAAACGAGATGTTGATCAAAAACCATTTCGTATTTGTGTATCACCATCTCGTTTTCTTTCTCCATTAACATGGATTGAATAAAATAGAGAAGAAGAATTATTACCATCAGATATGGTAGAGTGATTTCGCTGGATTTGTTGATCATATATTACCTCTTACTCATCTTATATGTTGGAAGAAGCAATTGATTTATTTATTCAACGTAAATTACATGCTGTTGAACCAACAGTTACTTATGAACCATGCCAAATAATAGAAGCATTACTACGATATAATAGTGGTCAAGTTATGGATAAAACTGTTTTTCGTATAACTTCATCTGATCAACCATCGAATATCAACATAAACCAATCGAATAATTTATTAGAAGGTAATCAGATTTCATATTTTCTTTTCTTTTCTTTTTTTTTCTTTTCTTTTTTTTCTTTTCGTTCTGTTTCGACTATTGATAACCATTGTAATGTACGAGAACATATTTCGATCGCATCGTAATATTCATTTATAGGTCTACTCGAAAGAAAAGAAAAAAAAAGATATTCGTTCATATTTTTCACCTTTTCTCATAATTTTGCGGGTGGGTGTGGATGTATGTCTCTTCTTCTTTTTCATTCATATCCACACCCACCATCGATCCTAATAACGCTGATCGATACTTCTTTGTGTTATAGTCATATGTGATCAACTAGTGTAAGAAAGAGATAAACTAAAAGAATACAGATATAAATTAGAAATAAAAACACTTCGTTAATCTTACTACTAGATCTAAACTTAAATTCAAACCTAAACTGCCAACTCGTTGGCAGTTTGAATTTGAGTTTGGTGCATGTCTATCCAGAGCTACATCTTCACCTACTCTTTTATGTGAACCCACTGTGCAGTAATAGGATATATGTATCATCTATGTGTATTTGTTTCTCTCTTCTTCATTTTTGCCTTCTCTTTTAATAATTTCGATAGGAATAAAAGAAATAAATTGAACGAGTATTCATTTAAGTAAATGCTAGAAATAATGATCGTCGTTATTTAAACATAGAATAGTATTCGTTTACTTGATTTATCAAAATATTTTCTATATTTCTCTTGTTTATTTAAGAAAATAGATGAAATTGAATATAAGGTTCATGTAATGATTGATTGTATCAATAGAAATATTTCATCTATCACTATCATCATGGATTTTAATGTTATGAACTCGATATTAAAAGAAAATTGTTATTTTCTAACAAATTCTTCAGTATTTCGGTATGAAACTAAATAGAAAGAGCACAAATCAATGATAAGAATGATCAATATATTTGATATAAGTTCGAAGAATATTTTCAAATAAAAGAAAAGCACAATAAAAATATTAAATATTAGATGAAGAGTTTTTTCTATTGTTCTTCTTCGACATTTACATTTGAATAGAATTTCTATTGATAACTATACTGAAAATATGAAAATAGTTATTAGTTCTTTTTATATAGTTATTTCTGAATAGATTTATCTAGGATAAGAAAGAAAAACAACATTTCTTCACAAATATCGTTATTTGGACAACGAAGAAAAGTATGGGAGATAGAATTAACTATTGTCGAAGTAATTAATGAATATGAGAATAAATGATGCACAAAATAAATACACATGTAGCAGATGTTGACTATTTCTCTATAGTTTTTAAAGATTTCTATAGTTTTTAGATAGGATTTTCATTGAAAAGAATCAGTTTATATTCTTTTCTTTTAACATAAAATAATTCCTTTGAAATTTTGTAAATAAATTAAAGAAAATAATATTAGTAAGAAAGTTAAATGAATTGAATAATTATTTTAGAATAAGAAAGCATTTTTATGTAACAACTCCTAGTTACAAATCTCTACCTAAATCTATATATGGATGAATTACAATATTCTTATATTGTTTTATAAAAAACTTTTCATCTCATTATTAATATCATTGTACAATATTATACTAAAGAAAAATATATTTCATTTTTTCTAATTATTACTCTTGAATTATTTAACATATGAGATATTTTTTTAAGAATCCAGTTTAAGAATTTGAGACTAAACTATATTGATTAGTACACAACACATCTAATGTTGATTTTTTTCACCAGACTTTAATCTTTAATCTTGTTTGTGGAATAAGAAATTTCTTTGTCAATTGCAATTGACATTAGTTGTAAGAAAGCTATTCCATGTACTCAAAATCAGTAATTAATCGCTAATGATTTTCTTCCTCATTTTTAACGATAAATTATGAGATTATTTACACGTGAACTTTGGTTTTACTGTTAGATTTAGAAGATCTTATTACTGATTTAATTAGTGGATCAATTTTTTGTTATAAAATTGAACGTTCACATTAATTTATACATAGATATTATGTAACTAAATAGATAAATAAGAACTCTACATACATTTTGATATAGTGAGGAAAAAATAAATTCAAAAAAAAGATTAGAAAAATTCTTTAAAATCGATAAGTTGTTTTTGTTTATTTGTGAAAGGCTTCTGTGTATATTTATCATCGCTCATCAATTAAAAATCTCGAAAAAAGAATGAAAAAAACATAAATGAGAAGTAGAGGTATAGATTAATACAGAATCATCTAAAATAAACTACACCTTATCGTAAAGAAACGTTTTGAAACGAATGATTGTGATGACGACGCTTATAGTACGATCATTTTTGAAATTATTTAATATCATTCATGTCATAGTAGTCATATTCATGACAAAACTAATCTTTTTTTTGTTTTAAATATTTGTAATTATATATCACTATTCACTTTATAAATTCTTAAATAATTAGTTTGTAGTTCATAAATGATTACTAAAATCAATGATTAAACACGTTGTCATGACATAAGAATGTGATTATGAAACTTGTCGGGCATTTTTATAGGATTTATTTTGTAATGGTGATAATATGAGCAATAGTTGAATAGAATGATTAATATTTCAGTTCAATCTGTAATAACTTAAGAGAATTAGAAATTAATAAATCTTGCCCTATATTTCGTGTAACACAAATAGTTTTTTTTTATTTACGTACAAATTTGACTAACTTTTTCATTATCTTTTATGACTTGAATCATTATATGTCGAGGTTATTTTTCATTTGACAGAACAGGAATTGTACGATTGACTGTAGATATAATCTATGAACAAATAATTAATTAGAAATATTTTCTTAAAGTATATATTAAAAATAAATGATCATTTCTTTATCTTTGATTTCTATACAATATGAAAAGGTCGACATATGTGTGCGGATAAAGTCAATATTGATTTCATTTCGAAAGAGAAAAAGAAATTCTACAGATGATGCGCTTGAAACGAAAAAGATGGATCTGATACTAGAATAGATCCTTTCAAATCCATTATATTTACATTTATGTTTACTCATACTCTTCGTTTTTTAGCATAGAAGTTAGATGAACAAATGTAAGGTAGTAGCGTTTAAAATAAAAATTTGAAATGAATAAACATCATTATCTCTTTTTATTTTGATGATCATTTAACAGTTATTAGAACATAATGCTAAGATTTGTTGACTATATCATTTCTTAAATCAGCTTTAACTCAATAAACAACTCCCACTTATTATTTTCTCTTTCTCGAAGTTAAAGAAATTTTAAATGAAGTTATAGGATTACAGACCATTTGTAATAGATCGGTGAATCGCAGATGAGTTTGATCATAAAGAAGGGTAATGTCGCTGGACAAGTCATTAGAAATCCGAATAGTTAAAAAATCTAAGATAATTAATTCTATATTGAAAAATAAATGAACAAAGATTTTGATTGTATTTCAAAATTGAATTGATTTTTCTTCCATAAATAAAATCGATAAAAAAAGAATTATTTTTCTCTTTTCTTTTCATGACATATCTATCCGTCTTAGTTCATTGGTTCTCTTAACCACATGTGATTTTTAGTAAGAGCGATCAACGACGATATTAAAGAATAAACGTAGAGAAGAGTGGCTTTATAGATGATTGTTTGACAGAACAAGAAAAAAATGATACTTGTAAGCGTTAGAAATATTTTTTTGTCGTTACGAACAAAATAACAAACCGCAACCACGTGGAAAAAAACGTGTCTTTTAGAATATTTTCAAATATCGAAATAAAACGACTTTTACGTAGGAAACCATCTATTAAACTTATCTTAAGATTTCGATTAACAACTGTAAAGAATGAAATATTTCTATTGTGATATTTGAGAAACGAAGAATAGAGTTAAGTTTATTCTGATAAAGAAAACATTTCATTTCAAATTGATATTAGTAGAAAATAAGATAAAGAAGAATTTGATTATTTTAATTTTATCGTATTTTTTAAATGACTATTTAAACATTTCGAGAGACTCAAATTCTTTTTATTTAACATTTTACTTTATATTTGGAGATTGTTAGAATAAAATACTTTAATTATTCTCATTTAAAAAATGTAAATATTCAGTTTTAAGATGATCGAACTAGAAAAAACATTGAGTATAATAACAAATGCGACGATTACGACATTAATAACTTCATGGTCAGCTAGTTGTTCTTCTATATTCTTTATAATAATCATTTTTGTCATGATAATATTACAATGTAGATTTATTTTTCAGTAATTCGTATCAAATAGAAGTTTACTACTGGTCACATTTCTAACTACGAACACTTGTTTTTCTTGAACAGTGAGCATTTCTTTTCAATTCTTCTGTTATTATAACTCGAGAATATAAGGATAGGGCAAAGAATAAAAAGAAGTTCATCCTTCTACCATATATTATGATCGATACCTTGATTACCTTTTTGTCAATCACTCCTGCACCATATCTGATAAGATCCAATATTTAATAGAAGCTTATAAGAAATCGGCAAATAGGACTATTAATAGATTTAATAGTAAAATCATAATTGTTCCTCATTTATTTAATATCAATCTAATCGCTACTATATTACAATATGGAGATTCAATTGCACTCTACTATTGGATCCTACCGAATCTGACTGTAGACTTTTAATACTAAAGATTTCAATGTAAATCCGTCTTCGAGCCTTCTAATAAACAGGATCTCTATTATCGAGGTCATCCTCGATTGTTCTATCATCTTTCATATATGGTGTGATATTTTTTTACTAGTCCTTTTCGATATATTTGTATATGACATGATCACATGACCATATACATATATATATAAACCATACGTTGATGAAATATATCATTTTTTTTTCTTTTCTTTTCTCCTTGTTCTTCTCTTCTGTCGTTCTCTCTCAAATAAACTAGATATAGTGCTTACAATCTCATTATCGAGTTTAATTGTTTGAGAAAATGGATAATGTTAAGATAGGAAGTTGAGTTAGAAACACTAAAGATACAAGATTAGGACAACAGAAATAAGAAGGCTGAGAATTATAGTATAAGTGAGTAAAAAATATTTTCACATTCAATTTTAATCAACATTTATTAAATCCGTTAATTCCCATAAGTCATACTCATCGCTCTTTATACGTCTACGTAAATATGCAGAATAAATCTTCTTGCTTGTCATATATTAACAACAAGGTATAAATCTGTATTTTACTATTATTATGGTTCATACTTTTCTGAGATTGGTAACAATTTGATCCTAATAGTATTTCATCAGCAACTTTGTATATATAATTTAATTTAAATTCCTTATTTTTGTTTTTTTGTCTACCAGTTATAGATATTGAAGAAACATCATCATACTGTAATGACACATTTCTGAATATCTCGATAATCTCAGAATAATAATATAACAACAATTCGAAAATAGAGTAATGAGCATCTTGAAAATCAGAAATATAAAGATATAATTGTTAAAATATTCTGGCACAATACGTGAATAGTAATATACTAATCTCTCACATGAGTACACATGACAATATAATAGTTCAAATTGAATTCATAAATATTGATTTTGTGATGTGAATTATTTGACGTATATGTAGACTTTTATTCCTCAGTTAGTCTCAAAGTGACTACCATTTCAAAAGTATCACCTTTGTGACAAAGATCTACAGTTTCTTAGATTAAAAGTAAACAAAAGTTATAAATACAGTGAACAATAATGATTTTAACTAACACTTTAACGAAAATTTAAAGTGTTATAAATCAAAAACCAATTAGTCTGTTAAATTTGACTATGATTTTATTAAGATAAGAATTGAATTAATGAAAAGAATATAATAAGTAAAAAATAGAAGATTAACAAAAACAAGTACAACGTAAAGAACATAGAACACAAAAATAGATAAGTTCAAATTATTTTTTTCTAGTTAAATAACACCGAAAAGAAATTGTGATTATAAAAAACTCTTCATATTATATATTTTCTATTCTAATTTATAAAAGATGAGCAAGGCATGTAAGTTTACAGTTACAATTCATTTGAAGTTACTTTAGTCTTTTTTGTAATAATTGACAAATGTAGATAGTTGAAGAAACTTGAAGTTAATGTGTTCCAACTAATGAAACGAGTTCAATTCATTTCTGAATTGTGTTGATAACTTGCATCGGCTTTCCAAAACTCTAAACTATCTATCGTCAAACATTATAATTGTTATAATATTTAGAATAAAATCTAGACACATAATATGATATGTTTCATTACTACTTAGAAGTAAAATACAATTCTTATTAATATATTTTGCAATAAATATGTAAATGTAAATACCAATAATCGATTCTAAAATAAGTATCCGAGTTGATGTAAATTTAACTTTAGCATTAAACAGTTTCTTTCTGTAAATAGTAACTGTTGATATTTTTCATTATGTACATGATAGATCGTTCTATAAAAATAAAATAATAAACCAAACGATATTCAGATGAAAATAAGCTTAAATGTATTTTGTTGAAGAAGAGAAAAGTTTGTGACGATACTGGTTGATTCTTTGAATGAGACGATTTTGTTGTTTTATCCATTCAGTCGAGTCCGACTCTTGGCGATCCGATGAGTCAGACTTCTCCACGTGTTTCTGTTATGTACCATTGTGTTGAGTTGAGTTAATGTTAAATGTGTGTCTTCTTTTATTGTGTCAATCCATCTTTTCTTTTGCCTTCCTCTGCGCCGTTTGCCACCGACCAGTAATGTTTTTGGTGCCTTCCGACCTGAGGGTCTCATCTTCCAACACCATATCTTGAAACGTCGTTGATTGTCTGTTCATTGAATTTTCTTGGTAAATATACTAAAGTGGTTTACCATTGCCTTCTTCAGCGCAGTCCGAGTATCTTCGTGGCGATCCACTATCGCTGCTGCCCGATAGTTTCTACGTACGTGCATTGGCCTTAAAGATATCTTTAAGTTTCTCTCTCATACCACGCAGAGGTTGCACGTTCCGACTTCATGAGAGGAATGAGACGATACATATCACCAACGAATACGAGTAGATTTAATCAATAAAAAATAGATCAGATATATAAAATCAGTCATTTTATTATTCTGGTTATTAATGTAGATAAGTTGAAAAATAATGAGTTTTATACATAAATCTGATACAAACCAACTAGCATTGAAAATATTGAAAATAACCCCAAAGAATGGTTTTAGAAGTTGCAACATTGAATAGTCTAGGTGTCCCAATAATTTGTTAGTAAATTAATCGATAAATATGTTTTCAATATATAACAAATGTTTGTATATAAAAATTGATAGAGAACATATAGTGATATTAGTTCATTTGTTTTATATATACAATAAGATAATTTTGTACGAAATCCATCAATTGACTTAAAAATATAGCCAGAAATAAAGAAAAAACATGATAATACAAATAATTCATAAGGATATCGACATATTCAAGGATGAGTCACGTTGCGAGGAGGTTGTACATCAACGTCTACCCACACTCTCAATTTTCTTTATTTTTAATCTAATTACGTATTGAGCAACAGTAAAAGTTTGTTTCTACGCATAATATAAACGTCGACGTAATAATATATGTATCCAACTATTTAAAAATATGACGGGAATCGTTTATCTAGTATGGACGAAAAAAATATGCATTTACCTTTTTCGTATTTCAAGGTAAAACAAAAGTGTATTGTGATCAAGGCATGTGGTTGCTAAACTGGTGAATGCATTGAAATATATATGCATTTAATGTATAATACGACAGAACTATTGTATCTGAAATTAAAGAAGCAATAAAACAATGCACATTTACCTTTTTCGTATTGGAAGGCAAAATAAATGAGTATCCTGATCAAAGCGTGGGCTTGCTGCTAAAATGGAGAATTAGATGACAAATATATCGATTACTGTATAATATGACTGAAGTCGTGTATTTAAGTTTGAGTAAAAAGTAAGAAAATTCACATTTCTTCTGTTTCATACTTAGAGGTAAGATATTAAAATATTCAAAGTAACCAAGAAGCTTTTTTTCTATAAATGTTTATGAAATTGAGCATATATCCAGATTCTTCGGAATATTATGAGATCCTTGTATTTAGTGTGGAAAAGAAAATAAGAAATTATTATTATTATTTATTTATTTTAAGTTGAAAAGCAAATGGAAATATTTCACTGATTAAATGTCGAATGTTTGATACACATTTATTTGGTTTATTAAAATTAATGAAAACAATTCTATATCCAAAAATATTTGATTAAAAACAACAAAAAAAAAATCAAGTTTGTTCTTTTTTTTTATTTTATTTTATTCTATGTTATTTTTTTAAACTAATAGAAATCACAATTAAATGATTAAAAACATTAAACAAATGCAAAAGAACAATATGAATCAATGAAAAAAATGATACCTATTCAAAAAATTCTTCAAGAAGAAAAGCAAAATATTGAAAAACAAATTGATATTACAACTGATCTGGACAACAAATAACATAACTTAAATTCAATTTTATTATTTTGAAAGTAAAATTTTATATTAAATTATTCATTTATTTTAGATTGATATTTTGTTTTATTAGATGCATTATTAGATTTAACGTATTATACAGAAGAATTTTTATATATCTTATTTGAAGTAATTGAATGAAATGGTTCAATAGAAGGGTGTATCATATCTATCCTACTCATTCACTCACCCTCACGATCTTATTGATTTTTATATAAAATCTCGTTATGAATATATTATTTTAGAAGAAAATAAACCAAATAATTTGATTATATTTGATTTATCTTCATTTAATTATGAGAGGAAAACTGAAGAGCAATATTCATTTATTCAAGGTCAAATTCAAAAATAAAATTTTCTTTGTCTTTGTAAATATTTTCAACTTATACCATCATTAATTAATTTATTTCAAACAAATCAATAACAACAAAAAGATAAAGATACATCTTGTAATGAACCAACTTTTCTTTCATCGATTTGACAACAATATGATGAACATTCAATTGAATGTTAAATGGATTTTATATTAAATACTCCACGAATACTTATTCTAATGAATTCATATTCAAATAAAAATATTTTAATTGATATGGGAAAATTACAAATGAATACAGATTCAAATGATAACAGAAATTCTTTATCTATTATACAACATCGACTTATATTTAATAGATTTTCGATGAGTCGTTTTATTTAAAATAATAAAAATGAATTCATTAATAAAATAATTTTGTTAGGATATTTATCATTTGTACTATCGATTAATCGTCCTTTAAATTCACAAAATGATTCCAGTGGAATAAATAATTATGCATTTTATTAATCAAATTTTTAATGAAAATATTTTTTTTTACCAAATTCCAAAAATTGATAATACTCAACAAGAACAAGAACAAATTGAAATTAAATATATAAAATCATCAAAATGTATTTCTCAAAAAATAAGATTTACAAGAAGATACAAGTATTTATGGAAAATTCGTTTTAATTTTCAAAGACAACAAATTGGTTAAGGGCTTTATTATTCTCAAATAGATCTTACCAACAATTATATAACTCAAGATGAAGACTCTAGCTTTCTTTATTTAATAATTTAATTAATTACAATGAATTTTAATTTATTATTAAATTCAACATTTATTATTATATGGTGTTTAAAAAAAATAATTTCAAGTTTTATTAACAAACATTTTAATGTTCAATAAAATACATCAATATTTAATATGAATCTTGAATTTGATAATTCTAATAAAATAAGGTAGAGATTTTTTATTTTAAAACATTTTCTTATTTTTTAATTAGTTAATGATCAACTAGAAAGTTTTTGTATTTGTATATGTCTAGACATTCAAAACAAATTATTAATGTATTTAATTATTCTATTTCTTTATTTTCCATTAGATTCATCTAGATATTCTATTTCATCTGACATAAAAATAAGAATTGAACTTATTATCAATCAGTTTCAAATTATTTTACTTCAAGATCAAAATAAAACTAGTTCTGATTATTTTGTATTTAATGTAAGTTAAATTATCTAGTAAAAATAATTTAAATAAGTATACGTATATTTATATACTTAATAGTTAGTGTTTTCAATACATATGGTTAATGTGAATGGTGAAACAAAAACTTCCTCTTCAACAAAAGATTGAAGTTTTTATGGAACTAATTTTCAAGATTTCAAACAATGAAAAATTTGCTATTCAGTAATTTATTTTATTTCTGTAAAGTTTTTTCTTTAATTAAGAGCATAGGTATTATTTTCATCACAAATAGATACCATTATTATGATCAGTTGTGATAATCAAAAACTTGATTTAAATATTGGAGATTTATCTAATAATATGCATTCAACTATTATGCAAACATTTATTAATTTTAATATCTCTATAAATAAAGAATAAGTTAAACATTTTAATTTAATTAGATATGCCATTTTTTTATTTTTTTTTAGCAAAATCCGCTAGAAGAAAAAGAAAAAAACAGTTCAAAAAACAAAATTTATTCCAAAACCATCCAAAAACTCAAGTTTTTTTTTATTTATAATCAAGGTACTTTAGTATATATTATTGATATTTAAGAATTATGTAGAAAAATATGAATTACTTGATGGAACAGATATATTGGAAATAACTACAACAGACTCAAAATCAGCTAAAACAAATGCAATTGAACAAGAAGAAAAAGAAAAGCAAATTTAAAAAAGACAAAATCTTTCTCAAGTTTGTTTTCTTATTTTTAAAGTATTTTATAGTTTGAGGGTGGGTGAAGTGGATGAGATAGACGTACTTTAGAGATAAATAAAACACCTACCAACTCCTTACCCACACCCACCATGAAAGATGGTCTACAAGCGAACCAAAACAGCCTAGAACAATATTGATGTGTTTTTAGTTGTTGAATCGAAATAGCTAAATATCTTCCACTTTGATGTCATGTTCCTAATATAATATCTTCCTCAAATTTTTCATTTTAGATAAAAGAAACTTAACATTTTACTTTAATTTCTGCATTGGGCAATTGAACCATCTTTAACAAGTTAAAATGACATCCTCCAACACCCTTCTAGAACCAATAGCTGATATAGGTATAGCATGTGAATTCGCAGGTGATATTCATCGTGCAAATGATCTATGGTATACATTAAAAGAAAGTCAAGATGTTGGTAGTGCAACAACAATTGATCGATTTGATCTTAAATCATTTACTGCTCATATGCTTAATATGGATAATAATGGACAACTTCATCAAAAACTTCTTCCTGCTGGTTATTTTATGTCAAATCAACAATAGAATATGTTTGAACCAATTTTTTTTGGTTTTGTCAGATGCTGAACCAGCCAATATTGATCCATATCATAGATCACTTATATTAAAATTTGTTGACTTACTTGATGGTGATGGATACAGTGTTGAAAAAATGTCAGGTACAAAAACATCAGTGCATACTGGATAATTTTCAACAGGTCATGTAATTGCAGCAGCTCGTATGAGACCTGGACATCGATCAAGATTTTATAGACCTAATAGTTTATTATATCATTTGAATTTCCATGATCCAAATGTCTCATTAGTGTTGCTTGTTCATCTTCTTGAGAAACTTTACATATGGCTGTGCAATGTCTCCGTACAAATGAAGCTGATATGGCTGTATGTGGTGGTGTTAATGGAATTTTTACACCAGAAAGTTTTCTACAACATTCATTTCTTGGTGCACAATCACCTGATGGAAGAAGTCGATCATTTAGTGTTGATGCTAATAGTTATGCTAAAGGTAAAGAATTCAGTTGATTAGTCTTTTTTTTTTATTTAGAAATACATTTCAATTTAAATATTGTGTCTAGATGATGGTCTTGATCTTTTATTATTAAAACAATTAAGTGATGCTGAACGTGGTGGCGATCCAATTGAAGCTAATTGTTTAGATCGATTCTTTAATCGATCAAATCTTGATCCACCATTATTATTAGGTTCACTTAAAAGTAATTTAGGACATACAGAAGGTGCAGCTGATGTTATATCACTTATTAAAGTTGCTATGTGTATGTATCATCGTGGTATTACAGCAAATATGCAATTTACTTCACTTAATCCAAAACTCGAAGCACAAAAATATAATCTACATATTCTTCAAAATTTTATACTATTTCCATCCGTTTCAAATAATGACAAAATAGCTATTGGTGTTAATTCATTCGAAACGGTTGGTTCAACGACACATTCTATTATTGAAGAATATCAACCAATAAATAAAACATCAATTCAAAATGGTCATATCGATGATGGAAATCATATTAAAAGTAAACAATATTTTATTTTTATTTTTTCAAGTAAGTTATTTTTTCTTTTTATTCATTAAATAATTTATTTCTTCTTATTCAGCAAAGAGTCATCAATCTCTTAACCATCAATTAATGATATACATGATGATGATCATCAAGCTTTTCTTCAACGTATATCTCAACAACTTCATCTTAAAAGAACTATTAGTTATACACATTTAGCAATCTTGATTTTTCTCAGTCATCAACAATTACAAGAACAAATTAATGCTTTTCTTACTAAAAAAGCATTACCAGATCTCACAATCATCACGTCCAACAAAATCATTAGCACAGAAAATATGTTTTGTTTTTAGTGGACAAAGTCCACCATGGTGGTCTATGGGTAGACAATCATATGAAAGTGAACCTTTATTTAATAAATGGATTCATTTAACTGATGCGGAAATGACAAAAATTAATAAGGGTGAATGGAGATTATTGGAAGAATTAATTGAAAAGAAAAATGAACAAGAATCTCGTATTAATGATACAAATATTGCTCAACCAACATTATTTGCTATACAAGTTGCATTAGCAGTTTTACTTGTTTCATGGAATATATATTCATCATTTATAATATCACATAGTGCTGGTGATCAAGCAGCTGCTTTTGTTGCTGGTCGATTAACTTAAGGAGAAACTGTTCGTATGTTAGCTGTTTGAATAAGTGAAGAAGAAGTAGAAAATAAACTTTTGAAAGGTATTGAACATTTGGCTTGTATTGCTGTTGTTAATAGTCCTCGTTCAGTAACAATAAGTGGTGATGAAAAAACAATTGATGAAATACAACACATTCTTTCCATATCTTATCCTAATGTATTTACAGCACGTCTTCGTATTGAAAATGCATTTCATTCATATCAAATGAATCGATTTGATATTGAAAAAGAAATGCTTTCATCATTGAAACATATTCGAGGATTTCCAATACAAGATCAAAAACAAATTTTTGATCCAATATGTGCAAAAGCAAAACTTTATTCAAGTGTTATTGGTGAACAAATGAATGATAATATACCAGTTGATGGTCAATATTGGTGGTCAAATGTGAGACAACCTGTTCGATTTTATGATGCTATAGTAGCAATTATAAAGGATGAAGCAGCAAATGTTTTTCTTGAAATTTCACCACATCCAGTTTTAGCAAAATCAATTCGTGAATGTTATGAATTAACAAATCAACAACAATCGTCATCACCACTTATTCTTCCAACATTAAAACGAAAAGAAAATAAACAAATAACATTACTTACTAGTTTAGCACAACTTACAATATCATCTCAAGTATGGCAACGATATTTTCACACTCGTCAAATTTTACTGTTGAAAAATCATGAAGAATATTTTGATAATTTTCCCTTATATAAATTTCATTTGAGTTCATGTTGGTATGAATCAAAAGATTCATCTATACAACGTTTAGCTAATCGTATACCTACTCATCCATTACTTCATATTCGTCAATTAAATGATCAAACAAGTGCAACATGGAAAAGTCTTATTAATATTAATTTAGCACAACATTCTTTTTTAAAAGATCATAAAATTCAAGATGCAATTCTTTTTCCAGCTGTTGTTTATCTTGAACTTGCAACAGCTGCTTGTCAACAATTACTTTCATCAAAAGAAGATGATCGAGAACAACAACCAACAATTATTTTTGAAGATATTAAATTTGTTAAAGTACTTATTTTGAATGAACATGAATTAGTTGAAGTATTTACACAAATAATTATGCCAATGCGTGAATGGTATATTATATTTTGTAATCAAGATAATTTTAATAAATATTCATTAAATGAATTTACTTTACATGTTCAAGGTAAAATTGATTCTAAACAACACAATCATTAACAATACCTGACAGATGGACAACACAAGATATAACAAGTGCTTATCAATATGGATCTAGTTTTCAAAAAATAAAGACATTAAATGGTACTTCAACTACAATTATATCTCAATTATGAAATGATAATAATAATTGTTCATCTTCTTATTTACTTCATCCATATCTAGTTATATTACCAGGTGTTGAAACAACATTTCTTCCTGTACGTATTCAAAAATTTATTTATTCAAATAAAACAAAAATAAAAATCAATCAATCAACAAACATTGAAGTACGTGGAAAGTATCATGATAATATATGTGGTATAGGCCAAGAAGAAATATATAGTCTTGATTTATGGATATTTCCAATGGATAATAAAATCGAAGAACCAATATTTACATTTGAAGGTGCTGTTATTCAACAAGTTCAAGGTGCACATTCTGGTCGATGGTCAATGGAACAAATAATTTATGATAAATTAAATCTGACAACTGATTTACCTAATACTGATCATAAAACATATTTAGATACAATTATAAAAGATTATTGTATGAAAAGAGTATGGACTGAATCACCAGTAATATAAGATATATCAGATTTACTTTCATCACCTAAAACTATTCTTAGTCATCAACTTAATTCTATTAGTAATCAAGATTTAATTGAATCAATACAAACATTTAATGAATTAGCTGCTTCTTATGCTGAAATGGCAATTAAAAATCTTGATTTAAATCAACAACATCATCCATTATTAAATGCATGTCATTTTCTTGCTTCAACTTTACAATCGAAATAAGTAGTAACATGGAATTCAACACAACTTCATCTTATTCAATTAATTGAACGTTTTTCTCGTTTAAAACCAGTTTTAATCATATTAAATAAATATGGTTTATATTTAAAAGATATTCTTAGTGGAGAAAAAAATGGATTAGATATATTTCTTGGTGATGATGAAATTAAACAAATTTTTCATTCGATTTGTGAATATTTACAATTACAATATGAACAACAACAAACTAAAGATAATTCATTTGAGAATTATCGACTACGTATATTTTGGTTAACTGATAATGATTGTTCAGATATTTTACCTATTCTTGATCTTTTTATTATTTGATTTACATTATGCAGATTCTGATTCAATACAATTTGCAAATGCTCAACAAACATTCAATATATATATATAATTAATCAAAGAAATTTATTTATTATTTATGATGAAACAATTGATTTATATGATAGTAAAACATTTGAAAAAATACCAATGGAATTATTTGATATTATATTTTCTTCTAATCACCTTCTAGAAAATCAAGATTTAACAAATTATTTAATTGATCTTCGTCGTTTACTTGTTCCAAATGGTCTTCTTTTATTACTTGAATTAGTTCATATTCCTCTTTATTTTGATCTTATTTTTGGTTTTTATTGATCAATAGTGGTCATCATCTGATGATGATAATAATCGTGCATTAAATACTATTCAACAATGGACAAAACTATCAAAATGAGAGTATATTAATAATTAGTCAAAAAACAATATCTCACGAAATGCTACAAAGACATGATGAAGGAATAAATTAAATATGGTTAATATTTATTAAAGATGATCAAAATAATAAAAAAAAATTTATATTCAAAATTCAACAGCAAATATTATTTGTTCTGCAATACCAGTTTTATTAACAACTTATAAATAAATATCAATTATATTCGTATGGCAAATTCATCAAATATCATTGAATGAAAATAATAATGATTTAGCATTTAAACAAAATGAAGAACTTTTATGTGGAATATTATCACGTATTCTTCAAACAATTCAAAAATTATCATATTTTTATCCATTTGTATATGTTCTTACAAATAATGCTCAATTTAATAATGATTCGAATCTTAATATAATTCCATCACCATTTATTGGTCTTGCACGAAGTTTAATAACTGAATATGAACGAAATCGATTAAAACCTATTGATCTTCAAACATCATTAAATAATGAATTAATATTTATTCATACTTTGATAGAATATATGAATAATTCAAGTTGTTCTTCGTCTTAATAATATAAATCAAAATCAAGTTCAACATTTAACATGGCATTATGAAATGTTACAAAAATCTCTTGATGACGATAATAATGAACAAGAAAAATCTAAATTCGAACAAATTTCTATTATACCTAAACGAGATGCTGATACAAAAACCATTTCGTATTTGTGTACCACAATCTCGTTTTCTTTCTGAATTAACATGGATTGAAAAAGATAGAGAAAAAGAATTATTACCATCAGGTATGGTAGAAGTTCGTGTTCATTGTGTTGGTATTAATTTTCGTAATGTACTCAAATCACGTGGTCTTTATCCATATACACGTACTTTTGCACAATCTGATGAAAATCAACCAAAACTTGATCGAGATACAGAACCAGGTTCAGATTTTGTTGGTACTATTATACGTGCATGTCCTACAACTAATTATCAGGTTGGTGATCATGCTGTAGGTAATACTAGTCTTGGTACATATCATTCTCATATTATGATTAATTCACAACTTATAATACGTATTCCATCTGGTTTTCCTCGTACTGATGAACAATTGTGTGGTTTACCATGTCCCCTTTTAACAGTTATATATTCTCTTAAATATCGTGTTCATTTACAATCTAATCAAACTGTTCTTATTCATGCTGCAACAGGTGCTGCAGGTCAAATGTGTATTCAATATTGTCAATATATTGGTGCTCGTGTTATTGCTACAGCTGAAACTGAAGAAAAACGACGTTTTCTTCGCGAATATTATGGTATTGAACATATATTTAATAGTCGAGATGTTTCTTTTGTTAATCAAATACGTCAAATTCTTCCACAAGATGTTGATATTATTATTAATTCATTATCAGGCGATTTACTGAAAGAATCAATTAAATTATTAGCATATCATGGTCATTTTGTTGAATGTGGTAAACGAGATATTTATCAATGTTTCAATTACGATCAGACATTAGTTTTCATGTCATTGATTTTATTTCACTTGCTGATCATGTATCACATTTACTCGTCTTATGTTTGAAGAAGCAATTGATTTATCTATTCAACGTAAATTACGTGCTGTTGAACCAACAGTAGCTTATGAACCATCTCAGGTAATAAAAGCACTATCAAGATGTAATAGTGGTCACGTTATGGGTAAAACAGCTTTTCGTATAACCTCATCTGATCAACCATTATATATTAATAAAAAAACAATCTACTAGTTTATTAAAAGGTAATTATATCTTGTTATTTTCTTTCAATTATTATTATTATTTTTTAATTAATAGTTGTAAGTGATAATAAAATGTTTTCATCAGAAGTTTATATTCAAGGAACAATTTTAATATTTGGTGGTTTTGGTTTAACAATGTCTCGATGGATGATTAAACAACGAGGTGTTAAACATATTGTTCTTATGAGTCGTCGAACATTAGTTGAACTTGAACAACCTTCAAATCCACAACATGATGATTGGTTAAGATTAAAACAAACAACAAACGAATATAATGGTGATGTTGTTCAAGTAGATGTATCAAATTTTCAACAAGTTTATAGTTTAATTGAAAAATTTAATAAAACTTCTTATCCTATTCGTGATATTATTCATAGTGCTGTTGCTGTAGAAGATCGCACTTTAAATAATTTAACACAAGAACATTTATCACTTGTTTTACCACCAAAAGTTCGTGGTGCATGGTATCTTCATCAAGCTACACAACTTCTTCATGCACCTATTCATTTTTTTATTATGTTTTCATCCATTCGAAATCATTTACTTGAAGTTGCATCTGCTGGTTATAATGCTGGAAATCAATTTCTTGATGCACTTGCTCATTATCGTTTTGAAAAACTTAATTTACCAGCACTGTCAATTAGTTTACCAGCTGTAAGTGGTGCTGGAATGTTTCATCGTCATAAAGAAATGCTCAGTACTTTGAAAGAGACACAAGGTTTTGAATTAATGCCAACAGTAACTGTATTCGAATTAATTGAATGTTTTCATCAAACTCAAAAGATTTGTCCATGTCCTGTTATTTTTGCTGTTAATTGGCAAACATTACATCGAAATTATCCATCATTAGCTACATCTTATCTAAGAAAAATAGTTGATCAACGTTATAAAGAGATGAAATTTGATCAAATATCATTGACATCATCAGAAAAAAGTAACTCAGCTGTGTCTAGTATGAATAAAAAAGAAGCTATTATTGAACGAATTCAGTCAGCTGTTGCACGATTATTAGGTGCAGCTAGTGTTGATCGTATAGTTATTGATCAGTCACTTGTTAGCCAAGGTATGGATTCATTAGCTGCTGTTTCATTATATAATTGATTAGGTCAAGAAACTGGTGTTTATATACCATTAGTTGATCTTCTTCAAGGACTTTCAATTGAAACAATTGGAACACTTGTTTATAATAAACTTAATGAAAAAGAACAAACAACATCATCATCAGCTACAAAAGAATATGATTCAGATTTTGATTTAATTAATGAAAATGAAGTTCAATTATAAATTACATCAACATATACTGGTTTAGAAAATATTATTTGTCTACATCGTTCGAATCAAAATAATACTTCAACTCTTTTTTGTATTACTCAAATATCAAATGATAATAATAATGAAGATTTATTTACATTATTTATCCAGAAATTATCTAATCAAAAAAATAAAATATCATAAAATGATATGTACGCTTTACAGATATTATCATCTTTTTCTTCATCCTCTATATCTACACATGCTTAAATCTTATTACACAAATGCGTCGTATTCAATCATATGGATCTTATCGAATGATAGATGTTAGAAGGAAACTATTGCTCATGAAATGTTAAAACAACTCAAAACACACTCGCTCATTATTAATATGCAATTACATATTTTAGATGCTCAAAATTAAAATATATTCACAATTATATTATTTATTCAAGTATTTATAATTTATTCACTTCTAAAATTCTTATTTCTTTTTCTTATTCATTATCCATGTAACAGTTTTAGCCAAAAAAGTTTCCTAAAAAGTACTGTTCATATTTTATTGAGAAGCGAAAAAAAGTACTTAAAACTGAATCTTATTTAGTAACTATTAGTATATTTTAAAGCGAAAAGTATTTTTTATTAATATTAAAAGTACAAAAAGCTATTAAAGAGCATTTTGATTAATACTAAAAAGTACTATATAACATATTTGTAGGAGTTTATTGAACAGTTTTATTTACTTGCAGTACTGCTATATAGTACTTTTATTATATATATATTTTGATGTATTAAATTAACATATTTTTTTTTATTATCTAATATAATATCATAGCTATACTCAATCAATTCTCTTGTTTCATTTTAGAGTATTATTAGAAGATTGGACTTTTGATAATAATACAATTCTCACATGATGTGATCATATTCTTATTTCATATTTTGAAACATTTATTTACTTTTTCTCATCATCTTCTTTTTAATTTCTAGATTCTATTAAGCTACTTATTTCATATTAAAGGATTGATTTCTTTATTATACAATGCTTTCACGAAAACGTATCATAGCAGCAACAGATGTACATAAAGAACCGGAATTTACAATTTCAGAACGAACAGAAGCTTTTGCTTCATTTGTTCAACAAAGAATTTGGCTTCATGACCAACTTTATTCTCATTCTTCCGACCTGTCTGTTTACAATATTTTGGTACCATTGATAGTCAAACAAGGTTAATTATCAATCGAACGTATTCGTTCAATTTTACTCACATTAATTGAACAACATAGTGTTCTTCATACTGCTGTTCGGTTTAATCCACAAAGTAATCAAATCGAACAATATATTCAAGCTGCTACCGATGAAATCTATTCATTTCAACATTCACGTGGTATTAATACATCAGAAGAGCTTGACCGATTACTTACCAAGGAATCGATAGGAAAATTTTTCGATTTTGAAAAAGGCAAAGTGTTAAGATGCCATATAGTGCAGCGACAAGATAATAATAATGCTGATGCTGATGGTTTATTATATGACAATGATATAATTGCTCTCAGTTTTCATCATATTGAATTTGACAATAGTTCACTTATGCCATTTATAAAAGCATTTAAACAAATAGATTTGGCTAATAAGCAACAATCAATATTATCAGTTCCACAATATATTGATTTTGCATTATAGGAACAAGCCTTGTTAGCTGATACAAATATAGATTCAAAAATGAGCAAAGCACGTCGTTATTGGTCAAATCTTGTGAATGGTTATGATTGGAATCGAATACAACATTTAGTACCTCATGAAAATAAAAATGATCAAATTCGTTCTGGTCGTGCTTATTCAACTGCATTTAGTTTTGATCAAAATATTGTTGATGCAATGATTTACTTTTGCTTCATCAAATAATCTAACAATGTTTTCAATATCTCTTGCTTGTTATTATGTATTTTTATATAAATTAATTAATATGGATGATGATGATTTATGTGTTGGAAGTGTTATAGCTAATCGAACAAAACAAGAAATGAAAGATATGATTGGCATGTTTATTAATCTTGTACTATATCGAATGAAAATGGAAGCAAATAATTCATTTGAATATCTGATACGAAAAATACAAGAATTAAGTAGTGATGTTATAGGACATTCTTATTTATCTTGTCAACATATTATTAATTCACAAGATTAACAAAATCATCAAGTATTACCTTCAACATTATTTCAATATGAATCTTTAGTATCATCAGTAACAGCAAAAAATAATCTTGAAGTTGGTGCTGTTGAAGAAAATTCTATTCCTATTATTTATTTTGATCGAGATCGATCACATGATAATGGTATTGCAGCATTTGATCTTACTTTTACAATATCACATGATTATCATGCATGAGCTACGAAGTGTTATCTTGATTGTTTAATTGATATATCTCAAACTCAAGCGAATGGTGATTTATTTGCAAATCGTTTTCAACATCTACTTAAACAACTTTTCTCTTCTTCTTCAATCATTCATGAATCAATCTATAAATCATCAATTGTTCCTCCAACTGAACAAGAATTTATTCATCAAATGAATAATATAGATATATCTACATCTTATTCATGACCAAATACTGTTCATGAATGTTTTATTCAACAAGCTCAATTATATTCACAAAAATTAGCACTTGAATATTGCTTAATAAATAATTTAATTGATAAAATTGAACCAAATGAAATCATATGTCAATGTGTTGAACAATCTTTTGAAATGATTATTGGTATGTTAGCAATCTTAATAAGTGGTGCAGTTTATTCTTCATTATCACCTTTGGATTCACCAGAACGACTTAAAACTCTTATTCATAGTTTTACTTAGCAAATAATTCTGATGACTTGTACATCGTGCAATCTTATTAAAACAGATTCATTTATTGTTTTCAACTATACTAGTAATAATAATGATCATATTATAAAACCAGTATGTTACGTGTGATAATATTGCTTATATTATTTTTAAAAGTGGAACAAGAGAGATATCTAAAGCAGTTATTATTTTACATTCTCATCTACTTTTATATTTTCAATCGTCTGTTGAAGTTGATGCATTGCGTACAACTGATAGAGCTATACAATTATCATCATGTACTTGGGATATTCATATTCATGAAGTAGTTGGTACTCCTCTTGTGGGTGGTACTGTTATACTTTTACGTTCAGAACAAGGAAATCGTAATATGGATTATTTATCTCAAATTATTGAAATTCATCAAGCAACATATGTTTGTATTGTTCCTACATTACAAGTTCTTTTGTTTGATATTGTAGAAGCACAAAAAGCATATTTTCGACTCAATACTCTTCGTTTAATATGGTCTGTAGGTGAGGAACATTATTATTAATCTTCTTTTATCAAATACTCATTTGTTTTTCATATGTATATGTTCTTGTAGGTGAACCAATCTCATGCCGTTTTATTGCTCGAATTCTATCTATGTTACCTATTGGATGTCAATATATAGATTTTAGTGGTGCCACAGAAGGTACAGTCATACAAATGTTTCATGTTGTAACAAAAGATGATGAACTATCAGAATCAGGTACAGTTCCATCAGGTCAACCCATGCCTTATTTTCGATGTCATATATTGGATCAATTTCTACAAATTATACCAATCGGATATATAGGTGAACTGTTTGTAAGTGGGCCTATTATGAATGGTTACTTAAACAGACCTGATCTTAATAGCAAAGCATTAGTTCAACTTCCAGATGAACCTGATAAAAGTTATAGAACAGGTGATTTAGCTCGATTAATACCTTCAACTGGTAAAATTCAATTATTGGGTCGTAATGATTTTCAAGTAAAAGTAAATGGACAACGAGTAGAATTAGAAGAAATTCAAGCAGTTATTTATCAATCTAATTCATCAATTTCTAACTGTGCTGTCGTTAAAGTAGTTGAACGTGGACGAGACCATTTAATTCCATATAAACAATTAAACAAAACATCTACATCAGTTCCATTTGATGAAAAATTAATTCGTATTAATTGTCCAGATCATTTGCCATTTAAGTCGAATGGAAAATTAGATAAAGCAGCACTTACTAAAGCTAATCCATCATCATTACTTTTACCACTAAATAATGATGAAACTTCTAATGATCATGAAAAGCAAATATTAATGACAAATCAACAACAACTTGTACATGATCTTTGGTGTGATGTATTACAATTCGATGTAAATTCAAAAATATCTGTTAATCGTTATATTTTTCTCATTGGGTGGGAATTCATTATCTATAATGCGTCTCTTTGCACAATATCAAATAAAATTCTCTCTTGATAGTAAATCTTCATCATTTAATATTGATTCTTTATTTCATCAACCAACTATTGCTGAACATACTCACATTCTTCAACAATGACTTAATCATACTTCTCAAACTCATCAACCAACTCAATTATGGTCAACTCTAAATATTTGTCAAAGTAATCTATAATTTTATTTTTCTCTCTCTATTGTTTATTTTAGCTGAAGCATCCTGTGGTCAACAACGTATTTTTGTTGATGAAACTATTCGTTTTTCAAATGAAACATCTGTTTATAATGTTCCTTTAGTTTATCGTATTGTATCTAATTCTAATATTCAATAGATTAAAATTGATCGATTACGTCAAGCTATTGATGCAATTATTGCTAAACATGCTATATTTCGAACATCATTAGATTGGAATATAAATACGAATGTTTTAGCTCAATATATTCATCAATTTAATTATAGAAATCAATATGAATTTGTAATTAGTTATGCTGAAAATGATGAAGAAACAACAAAAATAATTAATAAAGAAATTACAAGTGCAAAATTATTTGATCTTAATCGAGGCATTGTATTACGATGTCACATAATTAAATACAATTCTACGTGAAAAGATGAAGAAATATATTTAGAAAAAAATGATATTATTATTTTTAATCTTCATCATATTGCATTTGATGGTGCTTCTCGACGAATATTTTTTAGTGATCTTAAATATAATTTAGAAAATGATAGTACATTATTAAATAATGAAAATCAATTTCAATATATTGATTATTCAGTTTATGAAAAACAAATGGATATAATATCATCTTATCATTTTTGGCAATCACATCTCGATGGATTGAATTTAAAACGTCGTATCATGTTACCTTTTGATCGACATCGTTTATTAACTGATCAACATTCAGGTTTTGCTCATCTTATTGATATTCCATTTGATATTGATTTAATACATTCATTTCTTGATTATGCTTCTTCACAAGATATTACACCATTTCAATTAGGTCTTACCATATTTTATACATTTTTATATAAATTAAGTCAGAATCAAAATGATCTATGTATTTCATGCATTCATGCTAATAGATATAGAACAGAATTACAAAATCTAATTGGTATGTTTGTTGCAACATTACCACATCGAATTCAGATCCATCCTGCTTATTCATTCAATCATCTTATCAAACAAGTTCAAAATGAATTTTATTCAATTTTTGAACATACACATTATCCTCTTCTACAAATACTTCAAGATTTAGATTACAAACATTCATCTGCTGCTTTTCTCAATATATTATTTGATTTCATTACTTATTCATCTGATACTGATCTTCTATCTATAAATCAAGCACAATTTCAACCAGTACCATTAAAACAAAAGCAAAATGTTATTAAATTTGATATGAAACTATTATTTTTTCATGATCCAACAGTTAAAAATCAAACAATATCATGTTCTCTAATCTGTTCAGAAGATGTCTATGATATCGAAACAGTAGAAGAACTATCAAAACAATTTCAACATCTTCTTTCACAATTGTTTGTTAAACATTCATCTTCAACAACAAAAACAACATCTTTTGATTTAGTTAATTAACCAATATCGAAATTATCTTTTTGTCTAGAAAATGAACTGAAAGAAATACAACAAACAATCTTTCATCGATTACCTGCAGTTAACAATGAAGGTATGAATATTTGTATAGGTTTGTATCTTATATAGTCTTTGTTCTGTTAAGGACCAGCTTCTTATGCACAATCTCGTATTTGGTTTGATGAACGAATTCGATTCGATCGAGATAAATCACAAGTTGCAATTAATAATATGCCTTTTCTCTGTCGTCTTCATTCACAACATACATTATCAACTACACAACTTCATCATGCACTTCAACTCATTCTTACAAAACATCAATCACTTCGAACATCAATTATTTTCGATAATGAAACAAATAAACTTATACAACGAATTATTGATACGAATGATCATACTAGAAAATTATTTACATTTATTGAAAGTACTTTCGAAACAGATGAACAACTTCATACTATTATGTATGATGAGAAATACAATTCTCAACTTTTTCATCTTGATCAAGGTCTTGTCTTTCGATGTCACATTCTCTACTATAAACAAATTTCTTCAAATAATCTTCTTTGTGATAAAGATAGAATTATTTTCAATTTTCATCATGTTTTATTTGATTTTCCATCAATGAAAATATTCCTTCATGATCTCAATCAAGCATATGCAACAAATCAACTACCTGTCAATCATAATACTGATCTACGTTATCTTGATTGTATATATTTCTCATATTTATCTTTGTTAATAGATCGATCTTATCTCTTTTTTTTTCGTTTTATTTAGATGCTCTTATTGAACAACAAATGCCAATGACTAGTGCAAATATGTTTTGGCTTCATACTCTTCTTGATTATAATCTTGATCGATCTCATTTGATTTTGATCAAGATCTTTCATATGATTTTGTTAACTATGCATTAACAAACAATATAGAACCTCAACATCTAGCACTTGCCGCTTATTATATGTTCTTATTTAAGTTAACTAATGGAGAAAGAGATATATGTATTGGAATGAATACACATACTCGATATAAAGATGAACTCAAATCAATCATTGGATTATATGAAAATCTTATTCCATTACGATGTCAATTAGATCGTGATGGTTCATTTCATGAACTAGTTGAATATGTTCAAGAAATGGCAACAAATTGTATGAAGTATTCATATTTTCCTCTTCAACATATTCTTGCACAACATTCTGATTGTTCAAAGCCTACATTTCTTGATGTGTCTTTTGATTTTGTGACTATTGAGAAGAAAATAATGATTGGTGATATTGAACTTTGTAGTATTCCATTATCAGTTACAATCAATGAAGATCAAGATGTGAGCAAGTTTGATTTCATTCTTACTATTCAATATTATCTCAACATAAATCAATTTTCATGTATAATTAATGCATCACTCGATTTATTCAATCACGTGACAATAAATAAGATTTCACAACAATTTCATTGAATATTATATGATTTGTTTACATCTCTTAATCATATAATATTACCAAATGAAAGATTACTTATACAATCAATGAATAATACACAAGTATTGTTTCCTTCTGCCACTTGTATACATCATGAATTTATTTATCAAGTAATACAACATCCACAAAAAATAGCTGTTGAACTTGATGAACAATCATTAACATATACAGAACTCTTATATTATGTTCAACAACTTTCTCTCGTCTTATTAAATAAATACAATGTGAAATCGGGTGATATTATTTGTCAATGTGTAGAGCGAAGTTTATCTATGGTAAATATATTTAGAAAATATGGTTTGCAATAAAATGTGTATAATATATCCTTTATTTCTCTTTAGGTCATTGGCATTTTATCAATTATTATGGCTGGTGGTGCCTATTGTCCTTTATCATCACAAGATCCTTCACAACGTCTACAAATTCTTGTGAAAGAAACTCAAAGTCATTTAGTTCTTGTTCATTCGTCTACACGCATTCTTTTTGGAATCGACATTGTAACTTTAAATATTGATACAATTATAAATAATGAAGAAAATTCTACTAGTATTCATCTGAATCAAATGTCAGATGTACCAATAACATCAGAAAGTATTCTCTTTGTAATTTTCACTAGGGGATCAACTGGTATTCCGAAAGCGGTTTGTATAATTTTTTTTTGACTATTTGTATTTTTTAATATATTCATGTTTCATTAGGTCCAACTACGTCATCGAAATTTCACTCAATTTTTACGCTCATTTGTTTATGTTGATATATTAACAAAAACCGATACAATAATACAAATGGCTCGATGTTCTTTTGATAATCATCTATTAAGTCTTGTTGATACATTAATAACTGGAGCTACACGAAAAAATGCTTCGACCAGAAGGTCATATGGATTTTGGTTATCTTGCAGGAGTATTGAATGAAAAACAGATTACAACTACGCAAGCTGTTCCATCTTTATGGAATAGTCTATTTAATTTTCTCAATACTATTAATCGAAAATCATCAGTACAATGATTACGAACTGTATGTAGAGGTGGTTAGTAATTGTTATTTTAGAATTATTATGTTAGATTATTATTATATTCTTTTTAGATTATTCTAGCATAGGTGAAGTTCTCAACAATAAACTAGTTAATCTATTAAAAAGTCAGGTGAGAAGTGAATATCGACTTCAAAATCATTATGGTCCAGTTGAACTTACTATTAATTGTACCAACTATCTAATTGATCCAAACAAATATCAAACAAATATTCCAATAGATCAATCTCTTCCCAATTATCAATTTTTAATATTAGACATGTTTCTTACAAACTGTTGATATTGGACAGGAAGGAGAATTAGTTATTGGAGGTGTTGGTATTTTTGCTGGATATATTGGTCGTGATGATTTAACAGCTAAAGTAATGATTAATGTTAATGAGCAAATATTTTATAAAACAGGTGATCTTGTTCGAATGGATAACAATGGATTGATTCATTATGTTGGTCGAAGAGATTTTCAAGTGAAATTACGTGGACAACGTATTGAATTACAAGAAATTGTATAATGTTTACTTATGTTAGCATCCATTACTACATGTGTTGTTATCAAATGGGATGAAAATCATCTTATTGCTTATGTTCAAAGTGATAACATTAATGTTGAACAATTACGTCATCATTGTCAATCTAATATACCATCACATATGATTCCATCAATATTTATTATACTTGAAAAACTACCTTTGAGTCTAAATGAAAAAGTAGATCGAAAATGTCTTCCACTACCAGATTTATCATTATTGATTCTTTCATCAACAACAACAGCATTAGAAAACAAATCTAATCTTCCACAAAATCAATTACAGAAACAGATACATGATATTTGGTGTGAAATTCTTCGATGTATTGGACAACAAATTGCAACAACTGCAAATTTCTTTAGTATTGGTGGTCATTCACTTTTAT
>CAJNOI010000370.1:0-16446 GCA_905250115.1 Adineta steineri | reverse complement strand
AAAGATCTAGACCAAAATCAAATGAAAGAGATGTTCCACGACCAGTTCGATGTTCATTTGAGAGACGATATCGATCAAATGGTAATGGTAAAGGCTGATCAAGTTTACAATTATGAAGTTTATCAAACCAAAACATGCTTGCACCACTCATTGACATTTGTTGTTCAATAACAGCATCTAGAAATGAGGAGAAAGAAGTAGTTTAAATAGAATAAGAAATCGAATATACTTACAATCAATATAACGTAGAGTAGTATCAGTATCAGTTGTCAGTTGACCTGTTGTATATGCTTGATTGAGATCATGAAGAAATATGTTCATAGATGGAAAGTCAAATAAAGCATGATGAAAATTGAAAATAAGTAGATCTTTATTAGAAAGGATACTGTTTGAAGAGATTTGTTTATAGTAAATAATATGACATCGAAAGACAAGACCTTGAGCAAGATGAAAAAGATGAGGATTATATTTCTCATTTTCGATGATAGCATTGAGTTGTTCATCAGTTTCATAAGTGCTTTCAATAAATGAAAATAGTGCACTGTTGCTTTTATTGAAATCAATGGTTTGTTGGATGAGTCGATTGTTTTGTGCATGAAAAGTGATTGATGTTCGAAGAACTTGTTGTTTTGTGACAATTAATTGAAGAGCGTCACGAAGATGTTGCACTAGTAAAGTATGATGTGAGTGAAGAGAATAGAAAAAAGGCATGTTGCAGGCTGGTATTTGCGATGTCTGAGTACTAAAATGAATACATTCATTGTGCCATAGTCGAACTTGTGCAAATGATGCTGGTGCTACAACAACGATATTTTAGCTGATTATAGCTCTGAAAACTGCTAATCAACTGATGTTTTATATTAATATTCTAGCAACCTTTTATATGATTAATTTTCTAACTAATACGACAAATGATGAGGAGTGTTGAGTTTGTATTAAGATAATAAGGATTTATATATAAAATTAAGAGTTCAAGAATAGAATTAAAGGGTTAAGGATAGAAACAGAAATTGCAATAGAAACATATTTCATTAGAGTCTAAAATTTTAAGAAAATTGTATGTAAATCGAGCACCCTAATGGGTTCGCTCTAACATCTTTTGTCTAAAGAACGAACTCACTCTTCAGCACTTGATGAATTTTAGAGCCGTTTAGCACGAAAACTAAATCGAAACCACAAGTTTCGACAATTTTTATAACTCAACTGATTCAGTATAGCATTGCAAAATTCTGATTACTCTCAGTAAAGTTGTCTGTCATGATCTGAACGATAGACATATATGCAAATTCCTATCTCTACTTTACAGAGCCGTCATATATTCTTCGTTTGGAAGGTATAGTACCCTAATTTCTTATTTTACATCTCTCAGAAAAATATACTCTAGAGGTACACATTTTATGTAGCATCTAAAATTTTTAGTTCTACAGCCATCAACTTGTCTGTGAACTGAGCTGAATCATGGTTTTTACTTGTACTTGTAGTATCTTCGTAAAACTATTCATAGTGAACAATATTTCTATCGAATCAATCGATGTTTATTAATATTCATTCCAATTGATTAATTTTATCTAAATCGTTTCTCTGTCAGTCAAAATGAAGTTTAATAAGACTTCGTTTTTTCCTATTTTTTGCAAAAATGATTTTTCAATGTGTGTTCAGTTCTACATTTCAAAAAATAGGTGTAGATATGGATTTATATTTCGGATCAGAGAATAAACCCTTTCAGTTGTGCTCACACTCTCGCACCTATCCTGGTTCTCGAATGGTCTACGTGGTGTACGAATATATCCGCAGCGATACTTCTGAATGACTTATGGATTGTCGATATAAATGTTGATTAAGAAAAGCTTAATCTCTAATTGAACGTACCTTCATTTGCAATATGTGATTGTCGACAAAAAATAATATCTTCCATTTCTTGAGCTCCTTGAGGCAGAATAAGATCAAATTTCGATATCGATGTAAAGCATGTATTAACTTGATTGCTAGTTCCATCGCATGAAAAAAGTTGTTGAAAACAATATTCGAGTCTTTGACCTATAGTTGTAACTGTAATTTCATCAAACAGATCATGTGAACAAGTTAACCGGAATGATAATCTATGATTTTCCAACAGTGGATCAAAGATAAATGTTAACATAAAATCAAACTTAGCCACTTCAGACGATTGTTCAAATGACACTTGTTTGAGACTTGTTCCATCCAAAGATAATTCATCGTTCTGTGACGATATAGTAATAAAGTCATACATTGTTTCGAGAAATGAAATATTTGATTGATTCATATGTAAATTGGCAAGAATATGTTGAAGTGGATAATAAGAATGTTCAAGAATTGATAAGCATTTTTCTTGCACATATTTAACAAGTTCATCAAATGACCAATCTGGATTAACTTGAATACGATATGGCAATGCTGAAACAAACATTCCTATTATATTTTGCAGTTCAGTTCTGTATCGATTAGCATTCAAACAAGAAATACATAGATTATATTCACCATGTGTTAACTTGAAAAGAAATGCATATAATATACTCAGACCTAACTGAAATGGTGTCACATGATGTGTGGAAGCATAATCAAGAAATGATTGTGAAATTTCATTATCGAAAGAGATTTGAGTAGTAAAAGCAGAACTCGATCGATGATCATTAGATAAACGATGTCGATCAACTGGTAATGATAGTCGCTGCTCCAAATTATATCCTTCTAATAGTAAATGCCAGAACTTACGAGATGTTGTCATATCGATTAGACGTTCATATGTACTATAATCAATATATTGCAATGATTCATCATCATCTTCTGATGATGTTGTATTAGTATCATAAGCTAGACATAGATCACTGTAAAAGATCGGAGAGCTTGCTCGGTCAAATGCAGCATGATGAAAAGCAATGAGAAGAACATCAGAATTAGTTATGAATTCATTGTTATCATTTTCATTTAATAACACTTGATATCTTAGTATTTCAGCATGAAAAACACGACCAGTTGATAAATCGAAGAGATGAGGATTGGTAGTTGTTTTATAAATAATGTCTCGAAGTTCATTTTCATTCTCAAAGGTTTGATTCATAGTTATTGTGAACGTTTTATGTAGATTTGTGATATATTCTTTCAAAATACCATCATCATTGTTAAAAAGAAGAGATGTACGTAATATTTTATGTTTATTTAGAACATATCGAAGTGCTTGTAATAACCGATTTAATGATAATGATCCTTGAACAACTTGTAAACTATCCAGTTCATTATAGATAGCAATATTACTCGAAAAACGAACTTGTTCATCAAGAAAGATACGTTCTTGAGCAAAAGAAGCAATACCTGTGAATTAAATAATAGAAATTAATTTCATAGTTTTCTAGTAAACTCTTTTACCTTCATTTATATGTAACGTGTGCCATTGTGTAGCCTTGACATTATTTATCGTAATTGTTTGAAGTAATTGTGAATGTTGAAATATAGTTGGCTGTTGAAGAAATGGGGCAATCGAAAGTGTATGGGTATCAAAGTTAAATACTGATTGATAATGATGATAAAGTTGAATAAATAATAGTGAATGGCCACCGACACTAAAAAAACTCGTAGCTGTAGAAATGTGATTTTCATTAGAATGAAGAACCTGACACCAAATAGTGTGTATACGTTGTTCGAACTGATTGAGAGGAGTATCAGATTTATCGGACGATAACAAAGTTGATAAAGAAAAGTCGGGTGAAGGAAGTTGTTTTCTGTCTACTTTTCCATTTTGATTCAAAGGTACTTTCTCAAGTATAATAAATATTGATGGTATCATATGTAGTGGAAAATGAGATTGACAATGTTGACGTAGTTCTTCTTCATTGATATGAGATGATTGAACATATGCAACTAAATAATCATCATTCCATTTCATGACAATACAAGTAGAGATGGATGTAATGTTGAGCAAACATCGTTCGATTTCACCAAGTTCAATTCGTTGTCCATGAAGTTTGATTTGTTGATCTTTTCTTCCTTGATAATGAAGAAGACCATTGTTATCCATTTTAACAAGATCACCTGTTCGATAGTATAGTTGACCATCTATTTCAAGAAGAGCTTTTGCAGTTAAATCATCTCGTTTGAGATATCCAGCAAAGACACCCACTCCACCTATAAGCAGTTCACCTTCTTGGCCACTAACAGATGATTGCAAATATTGATTCACAATCATACATCGATAGTTGGGTAGTGGACGTCCAATTGGAATGTTGATCATATTTTGATTTCTACCTACGACATAACCTGTGCAATCGACAGTTGTTTCTGCAGGCCCATAGATGTTCCAGATAAAACATGCTTGTGACAAATATGTATACAAACTATCAATAAGTTGAACTGTGCTCGTTTCTCCTAAGAAGTCTCAAGAATAAGTCTTTAATAAATAAAATATCAGACGTACCCCCAATATCAATATTACGCAAACTGCTCAAATTTGAAATGCTGTGACTTTGTAGAAATTGCAACAAAGTATTGACATATGCTGGTACGCACTGCAGGTATGACACTTGTTTTTCATTTAACACCTTCGTCGTATATTCTAAGTCCATATTTCCTTGAGGACGAAGCATTATAGTCGTTGAACCAGTAATTAAAGCTCCAATGATTTCTTGAGCATGCACATCATATGAACAACTTGCCATTTGTATCATAGTGTCCTTATTCGTGAATAAATTTAACCGAACAAGAGAATTAATGCAGGCCAGCAAATTTCGATGACGAATTTGGACCTAAAAAACAAAACTCAAACAAAACTATTATTCAGACAAGAATTCGTCTTACTCCCTTTGGTGTTCCAGTTGAACCACTAGTAAAAACAATATATGCAATATTGTCCACCGTTACTACAATATCCGAAAGGCGATCCATAATTAAAAAGCTGTCACCGTGGCCGATAGTCCATATTGAATCTAGATTACACGAAACGATCTCACTGGAAAACTTCAATGTTGTAGAATGGTGAACAAGAACAAGACGACTTTGAGTTTGTTGTGTAAGTGCATACAAACGATGTTGTGGATTTCGAGGTGATAATGGACAATAAACACCACCAGCCATTTCTATTCCCATTATACCAATCACCTAATCGAAATCAATCTCGAATTTTCATCACTTGTTACTCATCTTAATTAACTTACCATTGATAAACTTCTCTCGACACATTGACACACAACTTCACCTGGAACAACATGATATTCATTAAGAAGAGTTAAAGATAATATTTGAACATGATATAAGAGTTCACAATATGTTAACGATTGTTCATCCAATTCCACAGCTAGTTTCTGTGGATATTTCATTACTTGAAAAACAAATTCATGATGAATACAAGTGAGAGAAGACGGAAATGGTATTTGTGTATTATTTAATGATTGCATTAGATATTGTTCATTTGATAATATTAGTGATAATTCATAGATTGGTTTGTTCATTTGATTATCGATAATAGCTGCAGATAATTGATATAACATTGAATGAAACCTTTGTGCAATTTTAGAAACTGTTTCAGCATTGAATAAATCAAGTGATGCATCGATGGTGCATGAGAATTCATTTAGATTCAGATCATGTTGAAAACTAACAATAAAATCAAATTTACTCATTATTTCATCCTCGCTAATCTTGATTGAATCAGGCAGTAAACAAAATAGACTATTACCAATCATTATTTCATTATCTTCGTCTTTTGTCATAAGCGACATAAATTCAAACGATGTATCAAGAAATATAGGTTTTGATATATCTGGATGTTGATTGAGAATATGTTGAAGTGGAAAATATGAATATTTCATATAGTTTCTCATATCATCTTGAACTTGTTTAGTGACTTTATGAAATGATAAATGAGGATCGAGTTGACATCGCAAAGGTATAGCATTCACAAACATTCCAACGATAGATCTAAGTTCATCTCTATATCGACCATGTGTGTTTATTCCAATGCATAAATCTTTCTCTCCACTGGTGAGTTTGAATAAAAAGACATAATAAATAGTGAGGGCGAGGTGTTCAGCTGATATGTCATTCGATGATGCGTGGATAAGAAAGTCCTGTGAAAGATCTTGACCAAAATCAAAAGAAATCGATGTTCCTCGACCAGTTCGATGTTCATCTGAGAGACGATATTGATCAAATGGTAATGATAAAGGTTGATCAAGTTTACAATCATGAAGAGCATCAAGCCAAAACATATTTGCACCACTCATCGACATTTGTTGTTCAATAACAGCGTCTACATAAGTAAAGAAAAGAATGTATTAGGAAAGAGAGGAGAAGTAGAAGAACTAGTTCTATTTACAATCGAGATAACGTAGATTAGTGTTGTCATCATAGAATAATTGACCTGTTGTATATGCTTGATTGAGATCATGAAGAAATATATCCATCGATGGAAAATCAAATAAAGCATGATGAAAATTGAAAATAAGTAGATCTTTATCAGAAAGAAGATGATCTGAGGAGATTTGTTTGTAGTAAACAAGATGACATCGAAAGACAAGACCTTGAGCAAGATTGAAAAGATGAGGATTACCTTTCTCATCATGTAAAATTTCATTAAGTTGTTCATCCGTTTCATAAATAGTTTCGACCATTGAAAACATATCAGTGTATTTATCTTTACGTGTAATAACTCGTTGCATGAGCTGATTGATTTCTGTATCAAAGATAAGTGATGTATGTAGTGAGTGATGCTTGCCAATAGTGAGTTGCAGAGCTTGATGAAGCTGTTTCACAGATAAGGTATGACCTGATTGAAGACGATGGACAAATGGCATATTATAGATTGCTACTTGTGGTTTGTCTGGATCGAATCGAATTCGTTCATCAAGCCAAATACGAGCTTGTGCAAATGACGCTGGTGCTAGAATGATGAGAGTTTAGCTAATTATATTGTTAAAGCTGAATAGTTAATAGATGCTCGATTACAGTATTCTCGTCACTTTTCATCAAATCTATTTTCTGTCTGAGCAGAATTCTTATTGATGGTATTGTCTTAGTATTAATGTCAAGGAAGCATTAATATCCCCCAGAACGAATGGCGTAATATCGAATTCGATCCAATTCTTCTACAAAAATCGGTGGAATTGCTAACCTCAACGGAATCGGTAGAGACAATTTTGTTTTGGAACTTGTTATGCGGACTGACAATACTATGTAACAGCTTTATGTTGATTTTGATGAAAAAAAACGAGTTTGACATCTATAGGAAACTAATATTAGCATAAGAGAAGTACTGACGACTCCCTTTCGAGAAAGAAAAAGAAAATCTGTTCACGTTTAAGAATTTATTTTTAGATAAAGAAGAGTATTGTTTTTTATGGATATCATTAGCATTTGTACTATGCTAATACAAATCCAATATAAATGCCGAACTATTGTTTCTTTTATTATCTGCTAACATAGGTACTATGCGAGTTTGTAGAGTTTCTACGAAAGACATTAGTATCTTTTCAACACGAATACTTAGTCGATTGTCTTGGTGAATACTCTTGTTAGTTCTGTCTGAATCTATACTATTCATTTAGTAGAATAAAGTTATTTATCTGATTCATAGATATTAACTCAAATAAGTAATAAATTTGTCTATGATGATATGACATCTTTATCTATCTATCGACTTTATCTTCCATTTTCTTTCTTTCATTTATACTTCTTTATATCATATATATCGATATGGTTGTACTATCAAGTTTTTTTAATTTAAATGGATAAACAGAGATTGATACACTCTGTAATGGACTTCGTCTTCATCTTCGAAGTGCATATTCTAGTAGTAAGAAACCGCAACATTGTCGGAATATTTTTTTGATTCTTTAAATGCTAATAAATGGAATCAATATTAGAAGAAAATTACAGAATCTGGAAACGACTAACGAGTGAAGAATATCTCTCTATAAACACTATCAGTTTCTTTTATAAAATTACTATTGTTATGCTACAAAGTTATCGTTGTTCTCGTCCATGTAGGATGTCAAGTATTCTTCCTTGTCCGTATCCTTTTGTGCTTTACTTTTCTCATATGATGATCTCTCACAGCTAGAGAATCTTTTCATGCGCAAAATGAATAGTCATACCTTCTATGGCAACGTCTGTCACTCGACTGACTATTAATGTATATATTTCGTTCGCTTCTTCAGGCAATATCAAAGACAAGTTTTTGATAGACTTAGTAGATAGATTCTTTTCTATGCCATTTGAGTTTGTCAGAAATAATTGTGACAGGAGATGCTGAAATCGTTGCACTATTGTTTTAACAGTAGTGTTGTCAAATAAATCATGCGAGCAGGAGAATTGACAAGAAAGTTTATGATCATCTGATGTTGGGTTGTATAGGAATGTTGTTAAGAAGTCAAACTGAGCAATTTCATTTGACTCTTCGATTGGTACTTCTTCTAACCATACATCGCCTATAGAATATCGATCAGTATTTATAGAGTCCGGTAAGAAATTAAATACGATGTCAAGGAATGGAATATCCAATTGATTGAGTCGAAAATTAGCAAGTATATATTGAAGTGGATAATGGGAATGCTCAAGAATTGACAAGCATTTTTCTCGCACATGTTTTACAAGTTCATCAAATGACAAATGCGAATTGAGTTGAACACAATATGGTAACGTTGAAACAAACATACCGATCATATTTTCTAATTCACTTCGATATCGATTAGCATTAAGAGATGCAATGCATAAATCAGTTTCTTCGTGAGTCAATTTAAAGAGAAACACATAAAATATTGTCAAACTAAGTTGAAAAGGCGTAATTTGATGTAAGGAAGCATAATTGAGAAACATCATCGACAGCTCCTTATCAAAAGAGATCTGAGCTACCGACGCCAAGTTAGATCGTTGAACAGCTGACGAACGGTGTCTATCAACTGGTAGCTTTAATACACGTTTGAGATTAAATCTTTCTAGTTGAGAATACCAGAAGCTACGAGATAATGTCATATCCATAATCCGTTCATAAACAGCATAATCAATATATTTCAGTGATTGTTCATCAAGTGAAACTGTCATGTTATTACTATAAGCATTATAGAAATCATTCAACAGGATTGGTATAGAAGATCCATCAACTGCTGCATGATGGAAATATAATACAAGAACACCAGACTTTTCAAGAAAGTCTGTGTGAGCAGTCTCATGCGTAGTCTTCTGCTGTTGAAACATCTGACAACTAAAAACTCGACCACTGGACAAATCAAAAAGATCAGGATTAATAACCGTTCGATAAATAATATTTTGAAGTTCATTGTCACTCTCAAAATTTTGCTGATCAAGAAATGTAAATGTCTTGTGATTGTCAGTGACATATTGCTGTAGTGTACTATCATTATTATTAAACACGAGTGAAGTACGCAATATTTCATGTTTCTTCAAAACCAATTGGAGAGCTTGTAGTACTCGCTTTATTGATAGGACACCTTCAGTAACTCGTAGTGCAACAAAATTATTATAAAAAATATGTTTATAAGAGAATCGAATTTGTTCATCCAAAAATATACGTTCTTGAGCAAATGATGCCATACCTGAAAATGCAATAACAAAATATTTTACTTTATTTTAATAGCTGATATTAGAGATTTTCACCTTGATAAATGTACAGAGTGGACCATTGTTCTCTTCGCATATCATCAGTCGTGACTGCCTTTAATAACTTTGCATGCTGTTGAATAGTTGGTTGTTCAAGAAATGGGCCAATAGCTAATGTACGACTATCGAAACCAAAGATAGTTTGATAACGATGATAAAGCTCAATAAACAAACGAGAATGACCTCCGATAGTAAAGAAGTTTGCAGTTGTTGATATATGTTGTCCATTGCACTCCAGCACTTGGCACCAAATATCATACACATTTTTTTCTACTTGATTAACTGGTGTATCAAGTTCACTTAGCGATGGTATAGTTGACGACGAATAGTGAGGTAATGGAAGTCGTTTTCGATCTATCTTTCCATTTGCATTTAAGGGAAATTTTTCAAGAATGGCGAATATTGATGGAACCACATGTGGTGGAAGATAAGATTGGCAATGCTGACGTAGCTGTTGTTCATTCACATGAGAAGATTGAACGTATGCAACCAAGTAATCATCATTCCATTTCATAACAACACAAGCAGATATGGATGTAATTTTAAGTAGACATCGTTCAATCTCACTAAGTTCAATGCGTTGTCCACGTAATTTGATTTGATGATCTTTTCTTCCTCGATGATAGAAAAGACCATTGTTATCGATTGTAACAAGATCACCTGTTCGATAAAATAGTTGCTCATCTATTTCAACAAGAGCTTTTGCAGTTAAATCATCACGACCAAGATAGCCAGCAAATAAACCAACGCCTCCAACAAATAATTCTCCTTCTTGATTAACAGATGCAAGTTGTAAAAATTCACTTAAAATTATACATCGATAGTTAGGAAGTGATCTACCAATTGGAATGCTTTTAGGATTAGCTTTAACATCAATAAGATGAAGTGTACAAGTGATTGTTATCTCCGCAGGACCGTAGTAATTCCATACATTATACTCTGACACACTGTTATTTGCGATTAGAGTGCTTAATTGTACAGAGACTGATTCGCCTACAAAGAGAGATGAAACAGAACAACATGCTAAAGCTCATTTCTAAACTACTTACCGCCAGTACATAGTGATCGGAAATATTTTGAAACAGCCGTCTTGTCAGACTGTGCAGCAAGTGTGAAAAAGCTTCGAAGTAGACTTGGAACCATGAGTATGTATGTAATTTGTTTCATTTGCACGATATTGGAGAGATAGTCAAAATCGATTGTTCCCCTTGGATGAAGCATAACCAATGTAGCTCCGTGCATCAAAGCTCCAAATATTTCTTGAACATGAATATCAAATGAACATCGTGCGATCTGAACGACATTATCATCTTTGTTCAATACGTTGATCTTCACTAATGAGTTCATGCAATGAATGAGGTTTTCGTGACGCGTCTGAATCTGTCAAAATATTGAGCAATAAAAATTGATGCAGAAATTTAAATATCAACATACCGCTTTTGGTATTCCAGTTGAACCACTTGTGAAGATAATATAAGCAATATTATTAGGTGTGACTGTAATACTTGATAGTTGATCAACATTAACATCATTCTTTGCCTCATTATTCAACAACATTGATTGAATGTCAATCAAAAGAATATCATTATTAAATTTCATTTTTGTTAACCATTGAACAAGAACAAGACGACTTCGTGTTTGTTGTATAAGTGTATACAAACGATGTTGAGGATCTCGAGGTGATAATGGGCAATAAACACCACCAGCCATTTCTATTCCCATTATACCAATCACCTAATCAAAAATCAATCTTAAACTCTTATCACTAATTATTTCTCCGAATTGACTTACCATTGATAAACTTCGCTCAACACATTGGCAAACTATTTCACCTGGAATGACATGATATTCATTAAGAAGAGTTAAAGATAGTATCTGAACATAGTATAGAACTTCACAATATGTCAATGATTGTTCATCTAGTTCAACAGCCAGTTTTTGTGGATGTTGTATTACTTGATAAATAAATTCATGATGAATACAAGTGATCGAAGGAAATGAGGCTTGTGTATTATTCATTGATTGTATGAGTAACCTTTCGTCTGGCATGATGAAGGGTAATTCATAGATGGATTGAGTTGTTTGATTATGAGTAGATGCTAACAATTGTCTGCACATTGAATGAAATCGTTGAGATATCTTATGAATGGTTTCGACATTGAACAAGTCACATGATGCATTGATTGTACAAGAGAATTGGTTTATATCGAAATCATGCTGAATACTAAAAATGAAGTCAAACTTGTTCGCGATGTCATTTTCACTAATCTTGATCGAAATAGGCATTACAGAGAGATGACTGTCACCTATAATCACGTCTTTGCAGAGATCTAGTGGTGAATATCGTATGAACTCGAATAATGTATCGAGAAATGCAGGTTTCAAAGCACGTGGCTGTTGATCTAGGAGACGTTGTAGTGGAAAATAAGAGTACATGCGACTGTTCGTTAGTATTTCTTCAACATGCTTAACAAGTTTTTGTAGACACCATTGTGGATCTAGTTGACATCGCAACGGAATAGCATTGACAAACATACCAATCACTGATCTAAGCTCATCTCTGTATCGACCATCTATGCTCATTCCAATGCATAGATCTGTTTCTCCATTCGTCAGTTTAAACAGAAAGATAAAATATAGAGATAATGCTAGATGTTCAAGTGAGATGTTTTGTGAAGATGTGTAGTGAAGGAAAGTGTCACAAAGATCATGATCTAAATCGAATGAAATATATGTTCCCAAATCAGATCGATGATCATTCGTAAGTCGATATCGATCATATGGCAATGAGAGAGACTGATCTAGTTTGTAATCGTGCAGAGCATCGTGCCAAAACATACTTGCGCCAATCATAGGCATGTGTTGTTCAATGACAGCATCTAAAGAAGAGAGAAAGACATGATATGATTATAAAAAGAGAAGTATGGATATTTACAGTCGAGATAGCGAAGTCCGCTTGTGCTGTCATCATTGAGAAGCTGACTTGTAGTGTATGCTTGATGAAGATCATGGAGAAATATCTTCATCGATGGATAGTCGAACGAGGCATGATGGAAGTTGAAGATGATAATATCGTTATCGGAGATAAGATCATCGATAGAAACCTGTTTATAACGAACAAGATGCCATCGGAAGACAAGACCCTGAGCAAGATCGAAAATATGAGGATTATGTGTCTCATTGTGGATAATTTCATCCAATTGTTCATCTGTTTCATAAATGCTTTCGACTATAGAAAACCGATTGTTTTCATGATTCTGTTGGTCAACAATTCGTTGTGTAAGAATGTTTTTTGTAGTATCAAAAATAAATGACGTTCTTAGAGATTGATGTTTGTCAACAACAAGATCGAGTGCGTAACGAAGCTGTTGAACAGACAAAGTATGATCAGCTGATAGACGATAGCAGAATGCCATATTGTATGTTGTCAATTGTGGTCCGTCCAAATGCAAACGACGTTCTTCATCATGCCATATTCGGTGTTGAGCATATGAAGCTGGTTCTATGATAGACAGATATTATTCTTACACACTTATTACGTTTATTCTCACAACTAAATACTCGAGTCTCTCGCAAATAGCAATACGTTATTGTTGTAATGGAACAGTTCTCCAATATTAAATTACTTTCAGACACAGTTCTTTTGTTAAAATGATGCGTTTCAAACTGATGACATTCTTTTATCAAACTTACTATTTTTTATATTTGAAGGGATTTAAACTGATTTCACAAGTTATTCGGTATGTACGAGTTTTAATTCATGCAGATATGTAAAAAGGAATTAGAAACGAGTTTTATTCGAAGCACTTACTTATTTCGGAGAAATGTCGTAGTGATTCGTTGATGTATGATAAAGTTTCAACGTTCATTGGTAGAAGAGAAAGATTTCCAATTTTTTCAAAAATTGGGTCGAATCCAATTGTTTTCGTATTTTCAGTAAAGATATGTAGAAGTAGATTCTGAAAATATCGACCAACGTTGGACACCGTCACTTCATCATAACAATCAGCGCTACACTCAAAAATACAATAAGTCGTTTGGCTGGACTGATTATGAATCATTCTTATGTTCATATCATGAGAAGCAGTACCATTACCATGTAGCCCAGGTTGTTCAGTATATAAACTTAATGCCGCATCATTTGTCTTGCCTATCGATTTCGTTTCACTAGTTGAAGAAGAGTGAATTTCTTCATATTGAAAATGTAATGGAATCTTATTTGAACATAACTCCTTATTATCCCTGATGATCTGTTGATAAGGTAGTTGACAGTGATTAAGAATGTCCATGCCCAATTCACAAATTCGCTGTACCAAGTTAATAAAGCTTTCATTTGCATTAATTTTGATACGATATGGTAATAAATTCGCAAACGTACCAATCATGCGTTTTGTATCAACGAATGATCGATTTTCTGTGGGACAGGTCACACACAAGTCACTAATAGTACCGTCATTGAGTTCATAAATAAATAGAAAGAAGCACGCTAATGCTGTATGAAACATAGACACATTATGCAACGATACAAATTCCATTTGAGCTTTTACAAGAGTCGAATCCAATATAAAAGATGTACTATGCCCTTCTCCAGAACGTTTTTTCGTGTCGAATGGGCGCGTAAATGGTGTCGAATAGTATGCATCAAGGCTGTAGTCATCCATCATTGTTGACCAAAACTGTTGGGCTCTTCGTATTTGAGAGTCTTCGGCGATATTAACGAATTGTTGATGCTCGTATAGACTAAAATTGATATATTGTAACCTTTCAACATCCACTTCCATTTGATCGTATGCTTTTGTAAATGCAACAAGAAACGGACTGATAGAATTATAATCGAATGCTACACCATGAAATATAAAAATAACCAAATCTTGAGGATATAATTTGTCCATGTCATCGTCAGATCCCATCTTAACTAGATGACAACGAATAACTAAACCATGTTCTAATTCAGCAAAATGTTTGACCGATTCATTTCTAAGTAGATCAGCAATTTCATCAGGACTTTGTATATCGTTTGCTGTTATTTCAAAGGAATAAGCATCATTGTTGTCCACAGATTGCACTGCTTGGACCAATATGTTGCGATTTTCATCGAAGTAAATTGCTGTTCGAAGTATTTCATGCTGTTCAAGAACAGCAACAACGGCCGAACGAATGCGCTTAATTGACATTGAGCCATGCTTAATCACCAAAGGTAGAACAAAGTTATGCATTGCAGGTGATATTAATGAGTCGTGATGGATCTTTTCGTCGAGCCATATTTGTTCTTGTGCGAAAGATGCAGCACCTTGCGAACACCCAGCAGTAGAAATAGCTGATGATGCTGGTGAAAGCATCATTTCTTGCTCTTGAACCTTTTGTAATAAAGCCATTTCCATCATTGTTGACATTTTGTTTTCAAATTTGTTAAGTAGCAGAAGCTAATTAAACAAGTATTGTGAGAAATAGAATTATCTGAAAAGAATAAAGCAAATACAATCGGTCTCGTCGACACTTGTATCGAATCAAACAAAGAAATCAGAACTTCACGATATTCTATCACGAAATTACATAAAAATTAAAATTAATATGAATGTTTTACATCACCCATGTTGTGATGATCGTAGTTACTTGATCAAATGAAAACCTTCATAGTCATTGATGGCGATTTTTTCGCATTATTCCATATAAATATCAAAGCCTCCTACATAAGATAAAAAGACTCGTGGTTTTCTAGGGATATTTGCTCCGTTGTAGATTGGCTTGGATGTTCAAAAAAGCGTATCTTCGACAACATCATTTACATGTTTAACCCAAGTATTCTCTGCCTCTAGAGAAGGTTCTATTATATTGATATCATGTGTTCGTAGATATTCCAAACATTTTGTTATCCATTTAATATGTTGTTCGATATGTGGAACCATACTAGCTAAATCAGATGGAGCACCGAAACCACTAATTGTAAATAAGTTTGAAAAGTCAGCAATCATCAGACCTAGATTAGTATGCCATCCTTTTTTCCATTTCTCGCGAAGAGTCTTGCCTGATCGATCGTGGATATCTATATTGAGTAATGCACCGGTGAAAGCATCGAATCCAAGTGCAAGAACAATGTCATCTATTTCATAGATCTTGCTCCCCACTCGAACTCCTGTTGTCTGAATTTTATCGATGCTTCTATAACGAAGATCAACAAGTGTGATATTATCGCGATTAAATGTTTCATAATAATCAGTGCCACTACAGGGACGTCTAGTACCAAAAAAATGAGTATATGGTAACAAGAGTCTGGCAATAGTAGGATCGTTGACAGTTGCGCGTATCTTAGACTTAATAAAATTTGATACCATTATCATTATTAAAAATATGAAATGTACGTACTATTTTATGTTTATTTAAAATATATTCAATAGCTTCTAATAGACGATCTATTGATATTGAACCTTGAATAATTTTTAAAGCAGTCAATTCATTATAGATAGCAATTTTATTAGAAAAACGCATTTGTCCATCAAGAAAAATGCCTTCTTGAGCAAAAGATGCAATACCTAAAGATTTTCATTATTAATGAGAGAGAGAAAAAACAAAATTTATTTTATTTTTTAAATATTAACATTACAATTTCTTATTACCTTGATTGATATGTAGTGTATGCCAATGTTCTGATTTCATTTGATTGATTGTAATCGATTTCACTAATTGTGAATGTTGAAGAATAGTTGGCTGTTGAAGAAATAAAGCAATAGAAAGTACACGATTATCAAAATCATATAATTGTTGATGTCGATGATAAAGTTCAATAAATAAAAGTGAATGACCACCAATACTAAAGAAATTTGC